>MU182074.1:189540-246162 GCA_016904865.1 Pissodes strobi
CAAGGGTGCATGTACCTCGGGAAGTTGGATTCAACTCCAACCAAACCTACAAGAGCGAGAAACAACGACAACGAAAAGAAGACAACAATGGACAACAAAACCAAAAGTGGAAAAGAGTTCACACTAGCCGAACTCGAGAAGGAAAAGAAAAGACGAGAAAGCGTCCGAAGAAATAGTGACCCCAGGCAGGCGGCCGTAAGTATGTTACATTCACAAACAAAACAAAACACTACACAAAACAAAACTTTAGACATAAACAGACAGACAAATGACGTACAATTGGAAAAACTACAAAAATACATCAGGAAACTAGAATCACAAAACAAAGACTTACAGGACGAAAACTGTACGCTAATAGAACAAGTAGCACAACTAAAAAACGAACTTGAAAAAGCAACAACAACTTTGATACACGTACAAACAAATCAAGACAAATACCACGACGTACTTATGGATACATTGACAGAAATTAAACAAAAACAGGATAAAACAAGTGAAAACACACACACACACATCAACACAACACAACCAACCCCCATAGTTGCAGCCCCCCCAACTGAGGACGAAATGGAAACAAATTCTGACTCAGAAATGCCAGCTTCATTCGACAGGGAATTCCCGACCCTCAAAAGGCCTAGGACAGCAAGCCCCCCAATCACCCAAACCCCAAGCCCTAGGCCTAATATCCCACACACGACAAATGTGGCAACACAGGAGTCAGTGAAAAAACACCTGGGACTAGCCCCCCCCCAAAAATCCGCAGCAGCAGAGCCCACCACGGAATCCAAAAAATCAGAAGTGGTCCCCATAATCATCCGATGCCCAGAAAACTGGGTCAAAATCCATCAAGATCTCACGTACTCCAAAATTGGTTTTGGAGACATCAAAAAATCCAAGCTGGGGATTCAAATTACCCCCACAACCCCAAGTGATCATAGGAGGATCACTACATACCTTAATAACAAGAAATTCCCCTACCATTCATACTTCCTACCAGAAGATAGGAAATTAAATATTATCATAAAAGGCCTAGACGGTCAAATCCCATTGTCGGACATCAAGGACGACTTAATTGCAAAAGGCTACAATCCCATAGAAATGTTCTGGCTTAAAGCCGGCATCAGAAGGAACATCATGACAGAGATGCTCAAAGTCCTAGTACCACAAACAGACATGAACATCCTCAATGAAACTCGAATTAACTACATGCCAGTAGTAGTCGAAATTCAGAGAGGCAGCAAGCATCGTGTACTCACCCAGTGCCACAGATGCCAACAATTTGGCCACACCGTGACTAACTGCCACGCAATCCCAGTCTGTCACAAGTGCGCAGGCAAACATCACTACCGGGACTGTAAAAAGCCCATGAACACCCCACCTAAGTGTTGCAACTGTGGAGGAGAACACCCAGCAAGTTACTCCGCATGCCCGAAAAACCCTAACAATAAACAAAATAAACAAAAACAAACCATTACACAAACACGGCCGGTGAGCAATAACATCAGCTACGCACAACTAACAAAACCACAACCAAAGCCAACCCCCCAAAATACCACACCAAACTCAGGCACAAACAATAAAAATACCAACGCTCAAAACAACAACATCTTCACACTGCTGACTATGTCCGAGGAGGAGATAAAGGCAAAAATCAACACTATCACCACACTAATACAAAACAACCCGACATTGAGGTTATTCGCTAATCTCAATGGCTAATACACCAACACACTTGTTCTTGATCAGCTGGAACGCGAATTCCCTCTATCCCAAGAGATACGAATTCGCGGAATATCTGGTTGAGAACAATATAGACATCGCACTCGTGCAAGAAACCTACCTACGCCCACATACGCATTTACACGTTCAAAACTACACAATTTATAGAAATGATAGACCGGACCGCAGGGGAGGCGGTACGGCCATTTTTATAAAAAACAGCATCACACATGACACAATACGCTCACCACAATCTGATATACTAGAGGTAACTAGTGTCAAAGTCAGTCTAACTGACGGAGACATGGTGATACACTCGGTATACAGACCGCCACAAAATAAACTCACTCACACAGAAATAGAGAAACTTTTCAATTACACACACCCGGTTCTAGCAGCCGGGGACTTCAACGCCAAACACAGGTCCTGGGGATGTAGAACCACGACTCAAAATGGTACTATGTTACTCAGGACCGCAGAAGCACTACACTACACAATACTCGCTCCCACAGAACCCACACACTTTCGCGGCGAAACAGCCGACATATTAGACATCGCTATCACTCACAACATCCCACACAACGTTGTGATAGACAATCTGGAGGATCTATCTGCCTCAGATCATTCTCCGATTGGCATTACAATAAACAACATACACGAGAACGCACGAGCACATACACAAACATTCATCCAATGGAACACATTCAAAAAACACTTAACAGACAACATACAACATATCCCGCACATAAACTCTAAGGCAGAGCTGGACAATCATGTCATAAGCTTCACCGAAGAGTTACAAACAGCACTAAACACAGCAAAGAAGACAGTACACACAAGACAAAGCAATCCATACACACTTCCCGAAAACATAAAGCAAAACATACGACTAAGAAACAGACTAAAAAGACGTGCCAAACTAACAGGCAACGCAGAACTCAACAGACAAGGAAACAGACTAACAAACACAATAAAAACAGACGTGAAAAACCACAAAAACAACAAGTGGACAGAATACCTGACAACACTAAACGTACAAAACAACTCTCTATGGAGAATAGCCAAAACTATGCAGCACAAAGGCAAGATGATATATCCGGCGATCCATGGCTTGAGGGGAATGGCGTACTCTAGCGAAGACAAGGCTGAGGCCTTTGCCGACTCGCTGGAGTCGCAATTCACTTTGGGAGATGGAGCGCAGGATATTGATCACGAAGAAGCCATAGAGAGATCATACAGAAGAATCACGAGACAAATCAACGAACTCCCAGAAGACGAAACGCAACAAACGGACACACAAGAAGTTGTGCAACTAATTGCGCAACTCAACCCAAAAAAGGCCCCAGGCCTAGACAACATACAAAACAAAGCACTTAAAAACCTACCAGACGTAGCAATACGAAAACTAACATACATAATAAACAAAACACTGCAACTAAACCACTTTCCAACTTGTTGGAAAAAAGCAAAGATTATACTCATACCAAAACCAAACAAGAATCTAACATTTCCACAACACTGGCGCCCTATTAGTTTGCTCTCCTCCTTGAGTAAGCTAACAGAACGCCTCATACTCAACAGACTAAACACCCACGTTACAGCACACAATCTAATCCCAGATGAACAATTTGGGTTTAGAAAAAACCACAGCACCGAACTCCAACTTGCCAGGCTTGTCGAGGATGCGACTAGAGGACTACAAAGGCGGGCATCGACCGCAGTTGTAGCCCTCGACATCGAAAAAGCCTTCGATAAAGTGTGGCATGAGGGACTCATTCACAAACTACATACACAACACAACCTCCCACTACCCTTAACACAACTGATTGCCTCTTTTTTAAAACGAAGAGCATTCGTCACACAAATAAACACAGAACTATCAACCACTAGACACATGGAAGCGGGCGTTCCCCAGGGCTCCCCGCTTTCCCCAACACTATACTCACTATACACATCAGATGTACCCAGACACCCGCACACAAAGCTCTCAATATATGCAGACGACGTCTGCATATATTCAACACTCAAAAACATAACAAGACTCAAATTACATGTACAACGACACTTAAACGCCATAGACGACTGGGCAGAAACTTGGAACATTAAAATTAATAATGACAAAACCCAGGCAATGCTCATTAGCAGTTCACGTAGATTACCTGCAAATCTAAATCTTGGAAACACCGAATTAAGGTGGAATAACACTCTGAAATATCTAGGAATGACCCTAGACAGCAAACTTTCATTTAATCAGCACATTCAACACAAAATTAACATAGGCATTGCAGCAAAGCAAGCCTTCTATCCATTAATTAACAGAAATAGTTCAATGTCAATCAAAAATAAATTACTAATTTACAACCAAGTTATCAAGCCCAAAGTCCTCTACGGTGCCATCGCATACACACACACAAGCAAGACAAACAAGAAAAAACTACAAACTTTCCAAAACAAAACACTGAGACAAATCTCAAACGCACCATGGTATATACGAAACACCAACATACACGCAGACTTAAAAGTCGAAACAATCCACGAACACCTAACAAACAGACACGCTAGATTCTTGGAACAAGTACACACCCACACAAATCCGCTAATTACATCACTTTTTGACGGGGAAGACCGGCCGGGAAGAGCAAGGCTAAAAAGCCTACGAGATCCACCAATAGACACACAATAAACACACAAAAATTACAAATAAAAATAATATAAAAATCATAAAAATAAAAAACCACCAAAAATAATACTAACACATACTAACCCATAAAAAACTGTAGCTAAACACTACAGAAAAAACCCCAAAAATAATTAACCCACTAACTCACGCATCACAACATCACAACTCACATCGCATAACATTACCCCACACATGCCATAACACACAACATATTACTGCAGCCTGCCTGGAGTCAATCAAGAAAATCAACAGAAGGCCATCACGCCAAAGAAGAACGATGCAAAAGTGACGTGGAGTCACTAGCATCATGAGAGACGGTGAATTTTTAGTGGGTATGCATTTTATATGAGAGCCCCACACTACCCTCAACCGAGGGTGTGCATAAGGGAGCATTTTTACACCTTGACAAAAAAAAAAATAAAAAAAAAAATAAATAATTTTCTTATATTCTGGCAGTGTTCACTCGTTCCCATGTGTATACCACGTTTTCTTTTAAACATAATCCAACTTTACTCAACGGAATACCGAATATAGAAACGATACATTACCTAGAAATATATAATTAAGAAAGTCTTAATTTAAACCTTACTTCAGTATCCTTTTGCCAACCTTACATTTTCGTCAACAGAGAATGATAATATGTTGATTTTCTAAGCAATAAAATGCAAGAAGAGAGGTCATACTAATTGTGTCCGCAAATATAAATATAACGTACTCGTTGAATTAACTAGGCCTATATTGGAAACAAAAACAATCCGGTGGAGGGCGTTTCATCTTTTTTAGGTATATTTGAAAATTCCTAAACCGATCCATTCTGCGTGGGTGAAATTAGTTTAAAATGGTAATAGATCTGGCTGATAACGTAGCGACTAACAGATCCTCGAAAAATACATACATTAATAATTATTGCAATTGTAACAGACCAGCAACCAGGTTGATAAATAATAATGACTGTGAGGTGATTGGCTATCACAATCCTTTTAACCTTGCCGAAAACCCGCCGTATGCTTCGCTACATTTATGCTGGGATCATCAGAATTGCGGACATATAGCCATGGAAATACATAAAGATCATTCAATTTTCAATCATGAGAAAATAAGAAACATTATTTTGAACTTGTTAGGAAAGCTCCAAGGCTCGATGAGATAACAAATAAGGCCATCAAGGAACTTCTCCGAAGTTACAATCAAAGGTATTGTATCAATTGCGCAAGCATTTTTGATCACAACCACTTTTCAACAATCTGGAAAATAGCAAATGCATGCTAATAACAAAAGGAGGAAGATCCTCGATCCTCCAAGAGCTGTACATCTACCGCAGATTACTGTCTAATATTTATAAAATAGTTGAAATATTAACGTTGCACCAAGTAGACGACTTCGTGCAAGGTAACAATGTCTTTGCTTTGGAACAATTCAGATATGGGACAGTCATTGTACGGTTCGTCATACAAACAAACACCACTAATATTCTGAAGAGATCCAACAAGAGACCACGCCAGTGTCTCATTCACAGATATAAGCAAAGCTCTAAGCAAAGTATGGCACAACGACCTTATAATCAAGTTTTTAAGACTGGCTTTTTTTAGAAGTATAACAGATTTGATTATTTTGTTCTTGAACAACAGATCTTTCGCAGTATAGTTAAGGATATCAGAGCTGTGGTGTCTCAGGATTCTTCTCTTCTTCATCAAAACTTGCAGTTAACGCACTCTACCTTTTTGCCTACGACGCGACGCGGCAATTATAACAAATGAAAAAAAAATCAATTAAATCCTAAAAAATAAGGTAATTTTCCTAGGTTTGCGTCACTACACACGTTTGAAATTAAGCAAAAGTTTTCCTTTAAGTTATTCTGTGCAAATTCAAAGTCGGAAGGAACATAATTTCCGAGAATCATTTGCGTATAGGTGAAGATCTGCCTCCATAAAGACAAGTACCTTTTAAAGAAATCAACCATTCTTTGAGGAGGCAAACCAAAGCAGAGTACAAATAATATCGAGTAGAGTCACTTAGCAAAATTGATTTGATGCTTTTGCATCAAACGCAAAAGCTACCGTACACCTGCAGCACGGTACAAATTAGCGAGCAGTCTATCGGGAGAGATTCAAAAAGTATTCGCTGATGCAAAATTATTTCCTCGGTTATTATTTCAACGCGACCCGTCAGTACACAATCTCAGGGCGTTTCGGCGTTTGCACACTGACTGTAGACTGTCCCTAGCAACCGAGCCGCTGCAGGTCACGAACCAGATTGATCCGGATTCGCTCCGACGCGACGCCAAACACTGGCAGTGGAATTTTGTTTCCAGTGAACCTACCGTATATTTATTTATACCGTGACCAAAATAGAAGAGCTTCTTACGTAATAATTTATGGTCTAAGGTGACAAAAGCCTTGCTAAAATTCGGTAAGACTAGGCATACGTTCAGGCTCTCGTCACGTCGCGTCGCAATCAGCAAAAATATCATTAGTAGCTAACTATTAGCAAAAATATTGAGCGATGTAGACGAGCCCAAACTCGAAATTATATTTTGGAAAATCACTAGAGAAAAGTGCAAGACGTTATGTTAAATGATTATATCAATTGAGTTGTGTTAAAAATGCTATGCAGTAATAGGCTTTTTGACTGTTATTTTTAAATATTACCACCAACAGTTTTTAATTTAAAAATTTCAATATGATAATCTAAAAATTAAAATTTCTCTAAACGTAAATTATCTATCATTTAGGCATTAAAGCTTCTTTAGGATCATTTAATTGGACTATAGCTTTTCATGTTGAAACTGGGAATATAACATTTCAAATTGAAAACAATCAAATCCAACTTGAGAGCATTCAAGGGCAAATTGGAATTAAACAATTTCAAAATGAGAATATAGGTTATCTGTTAAAATTTTGCGAAATTCGTAGCACTGAGCATTACCAAAGAAAGTGTTTGGGTAAAAATGAGCCTATATATTTTAAAAATATGTTATATTAAGAAAGCAAAGGCTCAACACAATTTGTGCAGTATATAATGATGGAGATTGGAGAGAATTTGTTAGTGCACGGAATGTGACGAAGTCAACCGTATATCGTTGGATAAATTCACAAGATCAGGTGAAGAAAGAACGAGATGGAAAGAGGTGATCTGAAATCATTCATGAATATTTTGTGTTGACGCAACGGTACATCGAGGAAAATTCTTCAAGAATAACTGGTACAAGTGAAAGAAACATTTCCATCTTGAACATCAAATTAAAGTGATAACAGAATGTTTACAACATTCAGGTGGCCTAATATATAGAATAAAAGACACAAGAAAGGAGCCCGAATGCCTGAATACTGAAGAACAAAAAAGCACGATGAATATGCTCATAGACTGTTAGATTCCAAGCATATTTATTGTCTATATATATACATTTCAATTTAATCATATCCACGAGTAAGGGCAGATCTAAGCAAGGTAACCAATGTTATTATATCGCAGTGGGTAGCAGAGGCCCGAATATCCATGAAATGGGGATAATTCATCACGAAATTAAAAGAGGAACATTCAAAAAAGGAGAAGCTAATGCATAATAGCCCCTGTCATGTTCCTATTGAAGAAGTGCTTTTAGAAAATTAATTTAACCATTATCTGTTTACTAAGACTCCCCTCTTCATTCTAATGTTCAATGATCATAACTTTTTATGTACTCCACCTTCTTTAGGATTATTTAATCGGACTATACTTTTCAGGTTCAAATTGGGAACATAAAGTTTCAAACTGAGAACAATCAAATCCACCTTGGGAGCAAGATGGAATTAAACAATTTCAAAATGAGAATACAGGTTATTTGTTAAAATTTGTGAAATCACAGCATTGAGTATCACCAAAAAGAGCGTTCGGGTAAAAATGAGCCAATATATTTTTAAAATATCTTATATTAAGAAAGCAGGGACTGAAAATGTTAAAAAAATAAATTTGTGCACTATATAATAATAATGGAGATTGGAAACAATTTGCTAGTAGACTGAATGCGATGAAGTCAACCGCGTATCGTTAAGTAAATTCATAAGACCAGCTAGTGAAAGAACGAGGTGGAAAAAGACGATCTAAAATCGCCCACGAACATCTCGTTTTGACGGAACAGCATGTGTAGGACAATTCAAGAATTGAACAGCAAATTAATGTGACCACAAAATGTTTACGATAACATGTAGTTGGTCTAATGCATAGAATAAAAGACATAAGAAGAGAGGCCGAAGATCAAAAAATCACGAAATGAATATGCTCGTAAACTGTTAGATTATAAGCAGAAATTGTGCCTATCTTTACATAGCTGAGACATTTCAATTTATTGAATTCCAAGAGTAAGGGCAGATCTAAGAAAGGTAATCAATGTTCTTATATCGCAGCGGGTAGCAGATGCGTAGGTAACATGGAGATAATTCAACATGAAATTAGAAGAGGAGCAATCAAAAAGAAGAAACTAATGCATAATGGATCCTGTCCTGTTTCTATTGAATAAGTGATTTTAGAAAATTAATTTAACAATCATCGTTTACTAAGACTCCACCCTTACATTCTAATGTTTAATGCGATAGAACTTTTGTAGTACCCATCAGTACTCCAGCTTCTTTAGGATTATTTAATCGGACTATACCTATCAAGTTCAAATTGGAAACATAAAATGTCAAATTGAGAACAATCAAATCCAACTTGGGAGCAATCAAGAGCAAATTGGAATTAAATAATTTCAAAATGAGAATACAGGCATCTGCTAAAACTTGTATAAGTTACGGTTAGTCAAGTCAACCGCATATAGTTGGGTAAATTCATAAGACCAGGTAGAGACAGTACGGGGTGGAAAAAGGCGATCTCATATCGCCCATGAATATCTCGTTTTGACGGAAAATTCAAGAATAACTCTCGTACAAATGAAAACAAATTTATAATTGAACACCAAATTTATGTGATCACAGAATCTTTACGACAACATTTAGGTGTCCTAATGTATAAAATAAAAAACATAAAAAGGGAGCCCGAACGCCCGAATGCTGAAGAGCAAAAAAACTATGTGCCTCACCTTTATAAGTACACAACCGAAGTGAAACTTCTGAAAGAGATATTAGGAATTGAGATCTTATTTTTAGATACTTTTTCCTCAATTTTCCCCCCTTTTTTACTTTTTTTTTCTTCTTTTTTTTTCATAAAATATTTTTTTCTTTCCATTTTTGCCATCCCCGGCCTCGTAGCTCAGCTCTCTCTCACATTTTTTTGTTATTTTTTTATTCTTATTTCGTTTATAATAATTTTATTAACTTTCCGAACAATTTTCTAGTTTTTCGAAAATTTTTGGGTATCCGGCAGGTGGGGTATAATCACTGATCTATACAAATGGATCAGCATAATGCATGTGTCATCTGAAGAGAAATTGATTACGCGTGGGCGAAAAAATGTGTTTGTGCGCACGATTCCCAGTCATAATTTTTGATACCTCGGCATTACTGATCAAGCGCAATAACACTCAATCCGTCAGTCAAATGTCTAAATCGCCAGCTGTTCAGCCACGCGGTCGATTACTGTCGATTTTCCAGGCCCGTACCGAGCTCGTAGTTTCGTAAAGTAGAATCGAATTAGTCTCGATTGACGGCAAACCGGGCAAACGGAATCTACGGCCTACCCCCAAGCTACGCCATTCGCTATTTGTTTTTGGTTAGTTTAGTTTAGTTTGTTTTGAACGCCTTCCAAGTGAGTAAGGAGTATTTGTGTGTGATTTTTGACTATATTTTAAAAAACCGAGACTGCTTTTTAGCTTATTGATTGAGTGATCAATTACTGATCATTACATTATGAGTACGCATACTTGTATATATGGTTAATTTTTATCGAAGCAAAGGCGCTATCCCGGAAATCTCCTATTTTCAGTCAGTATTAATAGTATAGGTATTAGCATTATTAAGGAGTAAACATCTAAAATATCTCTAAATAACCCTGCAATACGCTGTATGACGTGATTTTCTAGTAGGGTTGATATCATGATAAGGGTTTTAAGATCCTTTACAGGCCTAGGCCACTATGTGAAAATCGGCCTCTCCTATTGGTCGATCTATCTAGAAACGATCCGCTTACAAAATAACAGCTGATCAGTTAACCTCGTGTTTTTAAGAAGCGTCTAGAGGATCAGGCGTTATTTTCGATGCGGCGAAACGAATCCACGTCTAAACTTCTGCCTACAAAATAACAGCTGATCAGTTAGCGAGATTTCAGTTCATAGTGCACTTGTGAATGAGAGGCGCGTGATTGGCTAGCTACGTGAGGTGACGCATGTCTCCGCGCTGCAACCAGTTGTTTGCAAGTCAGCAGATGGTCTAGGGGTCTGCATGGTTGGCCTTCACTTCGGCGACCCGGGTTCATATCCCGTCGGTTTTGGTTTTTTTAAAGTAAACAGTTTTTTTCTTGATTTTTGGGTTTTTCTTGGGTATTGCTTGGGTTATTAGCACTTGGTTAGATTCCTTTTCTTGAGCCCCGGAGCGAACGAAGCGTGCGGAGGGCCATATACCTACTTGCCAATTGCAGGTCTTTAAATCCCATACATTCACAAGTGCACTACGAACTGAAATATCGCGATTAGTTAACCTCGTATTTTAAGAAGCGTCTATCAAGTGTAATTTTCGATGCGGCGAAACGAATCCATGTATCTACGTTCTAGCAAAACTTCTACAACGCCTAGTTGGTGTAGTAGGCAGAGTGCTTGCCGATTCCCGTCGGTCGCGACAGATGTTTTGTTTATTGCTTTCTATTAACTTACCTTCTTTTCTTAATTTTGTGTTAGTTTTGGTTAGCACTTGGTTAGTTATTGTTGATTGAGTCCCGTAGCTAGCGAAGCGGAGGGTCATGCAACCATAACAATACCTATTATTCGTTTCGCTGCATCGATAATTATGCCTGATCTTTAGACGCTTGTGAATTTTATTCTGTTTTGTCTGGTATTTGCTTTTAAGGCGCCAAAAGAACCCAATGAACACATATATATTCATCCATGGTACTTATCTATGATTTACTCAAATGATTTAGGCAATATATGGTGCAAACTTAGTTTTTCATTGAGATTTTTACCAAATAACAATGTTTGTGCAAATGATTGATGAGAGTTGTCTTCCGAGTGAATTTAGTAATGTACTATGTACTGAAGAAGTTTTGATACAAAAATCAAAATTATTATGCCAAAATAAATTTATAAGTACGGACCTGCTCATGTTCTCGAATTACAATAAGCATTATTACAGTGCGCAAACGCAATCATCCCGAGGTTTGCTAGAGTTTGTTTACATTTTGACGTCGTAAATTAGCCATTTCGGTGAAAGGTTATTGCTTATCCATTGTATAGATCAGTGGGTATAATCCGATGCTCCGTTGCAGAGATATCGGCAAAAAACGTTTTGTTACATAAAATTCCTCCTTAAATCAGAGCCTCGGTCCCCCCCATTAGACGCACCTTGCCGTTTTCCCGAGATTAATTATTTTAGTTTTCCTTCTCCCTCCTCTCCTGGCCGTAACGGGTGGGGTACGGGATCCAGTTTTCGTCCAGGATCCTCATTTTCCCCGGCTACATGTCCTGAAAATTTCAGCCCTCTAGCTATACTGGAACATGCTTCATTAAAGTGTTTCACTTTGATTTCCTTTGATTAATTTGAATTTAATTTTTTCGGAATTACCCTCGCTAAAGAAGTCTCACTTCTCACGAGTGAATATACTTGTAAACTATATAGATTCCAAGTAGAAATTATGCCTATTCTTTATAAGAATGATACAGTTCAATTTATTCATATCCAGGAGTAAAAGCAGATCTAAGAAAGGTGATTACGAGTAATGTTCTTATATGGCAGCGGGTAGCAGAGGCATATGTAACATGGGGATTGGGGACAATTTGCTAGTAAAAGATCAGATGGAGAAAAAACGAAGTGGAAGAAGACGATTCAAAATCACCCATGAATATTGCGTTATGATTGAACATTATGTCGAGGAAAATTGAAGAATAACTCTCGTAGAATCAGAGAAAAAAATCTCCAAAATCCCGCAATCCCATGGGCAAACCACTTCCGAACAATGTGAAAAACAGAAAGATAATTTTTTTTATCCATTTAGAACGGTCATTGCATGTTTCGCCAACCCAGACGCCACTAATATACTGAAGAGTTTCGACAAGAGACATTATGCTGGTGTCATGTTATTGGATATAAATAAAGCTTAAGGTTAGGTATGGCACAACGGTTTCTTGAAAAACTAAGGCAGTTTTATTTTTCAGGTCCCGTATCGCTAGACCAGATAGTCGGGTGAAAATTCCAAATACCGATGTCCCATGGGTAGACGCAGGTTAAATACTTGAGACTCAATTTTGATAAGGTACATATATGGACTAAGAACATACCTGAGCCAGCTGCTAATGAAAAACAAGCAATATAATGCTTTCTACTCCTACATGCAACAGAAGAAGTAAACATAATATTAGAGTTTTATTGTTTAGAGTTTAGTTGTTGTAATAAGGTTAGTACTAGCCTGCAGCGTTTCAACTTTGTGCACCCATCATAATTAAAAATAAAATTCCAAGAACTTTAAAAAATGGGCTTAATTTTATAAAAAAATCGATAACAAAATTCATAAAAATACCAAGTTGGAGCCTTTAAACATATTTTTAAACAAACTAATTAGCAAATATTTTATCAGAACTGACGTTTCGGGTAACAGACTAATCAAAAAATCTCCTGCTTTTTTCACAAAGAATAAAAACTTAGTTACCGAAGACTTGGTTACAGGGCTATTGACGGCAGAACTATTCAGTCAGAACTCCTATTATATAATAAATTTTTCATATATAGAGAACTTATAGCTAATCGATGAAGTAATGTACTTAAAGGCAGAGAGCCTGTCCAAAGAAAATAAAGAAGATCTGAAATAATGAGACCTGATCGCTTCTCAGCATCGGCGTCTAATTTTCAATCTATCTACACGTTTAGGCGCTCGTTATCATCACTGTTGCAAGGCTACATTGGTCCGAGATTACTCAAATGGTGCATAATAGTAGTGATGAGACTTTTTGTCTTTAAATCAAGTAAAAATTATCACGTGAGTGAAAATCGAATAACACAAAAAAAGCTTTCTAGCATATATTATTATGACCCCTTGAAAACCAGAATGGCGCAAGTCCATATTTGAAAAAATCACGCAACAGTAGGTAAGCATGGAATCCCTGAGCAACTTCCCTGTTATGGCGCCTTTGCACGTTTATCTACTTTTGCCATCAGCCGAAAGATGGCGCCATAAAAATATGTACAAGCAACAAAAGTACTGCAACAAAATTGCCTAGATGCCAATAAAGATAATGGTTTAAGTCCTCGTCTAACGACTTAAATTATTTTAGCCTTCAACTTAGTGCTTTGTGGTTAGAGTTGAACATATGTAATAGGAATAGCAACATATAGACGCGATGAGTGAAGAAAATGAAGGAAATGTGGAAAAGAGTCATTTTTTGCAAGTAAAAGTGAATATGAACCTTCAAGTTTATCAGGTAAGCTATCAATTTTAGTTCAAGTAAGTTGCGATTATAAACGGAGTTATTTGATTAGATTCAGAGGCAAATAAAGGACGCTGGACTTCAACAGTAAGAAAGCAGGGGGGACAACGCTTTAGGGAACCACAAAAGCGAATAGCAACAGTTCGAAAAGAAAGGTGGAATGTAGATTTAGAATGTACTTCGTTTAAAAACAAACAAGTACCAGTAAAAACTGTGAGAAACCTTTATTTATTAAATGGTTTCATAGAGTTAGCGAAGAAAAAAGTGGCCGGCTTTTAACAAATGTTGGTAAATTGACATTTTTTCTTCTCAGAAGTTTTATGTGCCGCCTGTTCAAACAAGAAAGTACCAAGCGAGCGCGACCTTGTAACGATAGTACGAACTTTAATGAACAAGTGTCACATTCACTTGACTAGAATATATAAGATCTGCAAACAATATTTTTACAAACATATTTCATCTGAAATGGATGTATGACTTACATCATTTTGATTTTCAGTAGCTCATATTGTAATGCTGCTGCTAGAATGTTCTGTTGTTTATATTTAGGACGCTATTATTTCTTTCACATATTACTTACCTCTTGCTTTCTGCAGAAGAGTTATAGTAGGATTTTGTGCCCTGGGTAACCTAGGGCTTGTCGAAAAACTTCCAAAACCAGGCGACGACTGACTAGTTGGTAATCTCCTGTCAAGAGTGTAAGATAGATGCTGAGCGGTATCACTACTACCTTCAGGACGGCTCCAGGGAGGTTCTGAAGTCACCGAGTCGGGTGTTGGTATCGTCTGAAAAGTACCAAATTGATTACTTCTAGTTAAAAAAATTGTATTCATGGAATTTGACATAAAGTTATAGATTGCAAAAATATCTGAAAATAGAGACAACCAGATATTTTATTCTAACTTTTACCACCGAACATTAACTATACGATAAGAAGGCTCACTCTCCGCGGCGGCACGTCAACGGTACGCCTCCTTCCCTGCGCGAAAACTAGCAGGATATTGCATGGCAGGCGACCTTTGACCCGGCGCACACTGGTCGAATTTCTAGGAAATCTGGCCATAATACGGTTTACCAGAAATAAGACATAAAAGTTATTAAGTATTACAACTTTAAAATGTGTTCTAGACAAAGAATTGTTGAATTTTTGGCTCAACATCTATATTTATATATAGGGTGTATCAATTATCACTAATGATAAATATCATTTGGATGGTGTTATGCAATAACGAGTCAACCCACAATTTCCTTAAAATTGAGTTATACCTCTACACCTACTTATAAAGACATACTTTACAGTATGCTGAAATGATTCTAACCTCAGCTGGCCTGTGGCCTGTGGCGCAATCTATTGACAGTTATGTTAACCCACAGACCCCGATAGACGAATTTTGCATTTGGCAATAATGAGTTAACCCACAATAGCTGATTTCTTATTATGCAATATTGAGTTATCCCCCATGTTTGTGCCGGTGAATATCCTAAAATCATCCTTTAGCATAGAATTAATTAATAAAAAGTGAAAATAGTTGCAACTGTAGAACTGTAGAAATGACAATGAAGACATGGAAATTGAAGAGCCAAATAATACTTTAATCGTTGGTCACCCAAGTCGGGGAAGAAAAAGAAAATACGTGACGCAAAATAGGAACGTAAGGAAGAAAAGGTGTAATTCAAATGAATTGTATTTTTCTGCTAAAGACAAAGAAGTTGCACCTAAATCTTTTTTTGAAGACTTTAGATGTATTTGTAAACGAAAATGTACCGAATTTGTGCCACTTGAAGAAAGGAGAAAATTGTTTAATCAGTTTTGGACCTTAGGATCATTTTCTGCCAGATGTGCTTTAATAAAAACCAGTGTAAAAGTGATGCAAGAAAACGATGTTTCACAAGAACCGAATCAAAAAGAAAACTAACAAGAAAATATTTTATTGCTGAAAAAGAGATTTGCAATGTAGCATTACTGAATACCTTACAGATTACCCAAAATAGAATTGATGTAGCTTTGAAGAAAACTTACAGTGAAATGCTAATAGAGGATAAAAGGCGATTACTAAGTGGAGGAAAAAATAAACGTCCAGAACATCAAGTTTCCAAAGTAATTGAGCATATTGACTCTTTTCCGAAATATATGTCACATTATCGCAGAGATGACACCGACTCAAAGTTTCTTAATCCTAATCTAAATCTGGCTAAAATGTAGGACTTATACAAATTATTTTCCACTGATATTAAGCTCGTTAGAACCGCAAATTGTAAATATCGAAAAAGGCGGAAAAGGTCGCAAATTATTATTAAAAGATGTAGAAACACCCCTTTTGTTGCCAAACGGCAAACGTCTATCTACAAAAGAACTAGCGGATTTAAAAGAATTGTTTACGTTGATACCTCAAGATGCTACAGAATTTTATAATTTTTTATCATCAGCAAATTCCCAAGAATTTCAAGATGATATTGACGCTTTTGGTACGTCTTTTGACTTTGAAACAGAGATGGCACATGAACAGGAGTTTGAAGCCGTTACGGAGGAAGATACTATGACAAATTAAAAACTATATCATTATTGCTATTTTTTGTATAACCTTAATAAAATGATAAGTAAAAATTAGTTAACCAACATTTTTTTCCATTTTCTCCATGATTTTAAAACCATAAATTTCGAGAAATGATTGCCTGAAAAGACTGGAACCCAGTATTATGCTTTATAAAAGTTTTAGACTAATACGCAGTGGCGGCTCGTGATATTTTATTGCTGTGTGCTGCATTGTAAAGTGTAATTTAAAATTTGTGGAATAATGTTCACATTTACATATGTATCGAAGATAAATAAAAATACTAACATTGATTCTACTTAGAACTTTTTTTTCTAATTTTGGTTATTTATTAATAAAGCAAATACTTAAAATTCTAAACCGGACACATGAAAGAAGAGAACATACTGAACAATACTGACCATAGTCTTTTAAAGTGGTTAGATACATTTTAAATTAATTTTTTATATACGAAATCCATACGTCTATTTTTTCATTTACAATTTTTTCTATGAGTTTTGTATTAAAACGTAAAATGAATCAGCTCTTCTTCAACCGATAACATTGTCAAAGCGTTAAATCTCTCTTGTGTTTCGCAGAAAACGTTTAATTCTCTTCAAAGTCGAAAAAAAACGTACTCCTTCTGCAGTGGATATGGGTGTTATAGTCATAATTAAAACGAATGTTATTATATATAATATCTTAAAATATATATAAATAATATCAGGAAAACCACTTGCGACAAGTGCTTAAATCAAGCAAACTAGCGCAAACGGCCTGGCTACTAAATTCAACATAAATAACCGCGTTTAAAATCAAACGCGGCAACAAATCTAGCCGTGTGCTTGAGATTGGGCAGCACCACCGGCTATTGAAATCACCGTTGAAAACACGCGAGCGGGATCAGTGGAGACGCGACGACCAAAAGGCTCTTTGTGCTAAAATTCATATCGCACACCGATCCGAATTATACAACATAAGGCGTTGGGTCTGGATTGACGGTGCAGTGGGTATGTTTATCTCGAAGATATTAGCGGAGCGGCAATATTTTACTTTCCGTCCAGAGAAATAATAATTTTGAAAAGAAAATGGCAAGTATTTATGTACTAAAATATTATTTTAATTTTCCTGTGATTTTGCTATGTGCTGCAGCTCCTCAGCACATATATACCAGCCGCCACTGCTAATAGGGCTTTGCCCAATTCATTTTAAGTTACAAACCTGTTTTCCTTATTATCTCAAAACTAGTAGGGGGGTGGCTTGACTCACTGTTGCATAACACCATCCATTTATAAAAATCATTTGTATGTTTTTAAACCGTTGCTTATATTCTGACTGTCCCGAAATACCATCAAAGCCATATTTACAAATTAAAACTAAATTATAAATATTATCTGCTGATTCAGCCATAGTATTTATTACCTCTTTTTGTTACATCAGTCTTGCACCGGTATGGTGCAATAATGATTCTACCGAAATTTCAGCTTCAGTTTCACTTCACTTACTACAATATAATGGGATTAGGGGTGGGCAAAATAATCGATTAATCGATTCACTTTTAAGAAATTATCGATTAATCGACTAATCGATTAGTATTTCAGAAAATATGGATCAATCGATTATTTCGATTTAGCAATTATTTTGATTAGTCGATATATCGATCGAGTCTAATCGATTATTACAAATAATTAAACATCTATTATTACTTTTAATAATAACCCAGCCCTAATTGAGAACATTTTTTTGGCCTCCAAAACTTTGTCGTACGAATGATATAAGTTTGCAATTTTTTTGTCCCGCTTCCGTTTTGATAATTTTATACTGATGGTTCGACAAATTAGCTTCTAAAATTATAAGAGCTAATACTTGATCAGCATTTACCTAACTCTAAATTTAAATTATCTTGATTGTTTTTGTTTTCAATAATTTTGGCATTCTCGGATTCGTTACTAATAGTTTTGAGAACTTTCGATGATCTGTAGCTCATTTGAGCGGCATAAGCCCGCATAAGTTAACTCCCTGTGTTGTTAAATTTTCTCGGAGTGGTTAAGTTTTCCGTCTTTTGGACCGCTCACTACACTCAATGAACGCTACTGTTTTGCGGCCTTTTACAATATATATTTTTTAAAATTTTACAACAGTTGTAAGCCATTTTTTATTTTTTTCTAAAAATCTCTCTTTGATCCTACTTGATTGATTCAATTTGGAAATATATTTATAGTAAAAAGTATTGCAAGTCATCCTAAACTCATTGGGAAAGTCTTGATATCCTGTTAATGCGGATAGTTTTAATTTCAATTTAAGAAATTTGGCATTATTACTTTGGTCGCGAAAGCCTTGAATTATTTCAAACAATTGCTTATACGTTATAGTTAAATACCTTCGATCTGAAGCAAAGAAATAAAAAATAATGTAAGCTTTATTCTTGTGAGAATAAGTATTCTTCATAAATAAAAAATAAATCATTAATTTACTTTTCCTTCATTATTAAAATTTAAAATCGCAGTCATCACAATCATTAAAATTAAAAATCAACGTAATCTCCTGAACTATCGTGTTAAAAAAAGGAACAATTAATTTTTAAGTAAATTAGGTAATTTTTCGGATTTTTTTACGAATTTATGCAGTTATAAAATAAGTGTTTTAATAAATATACAGTAAAAATATTGTGCGAAACCATTAACAAATTTTAAAATGACCCAAAACGCCAAAATTTAATAAAATAAAAATATGGGGCAAATTCGAGCAAGATTTTCTTCTTGATGTCTCTTGTCAGAATCGTAATGTACATATTACAGGATATTTGTAGTCGGAAATATGGTGAAATCATTAACAAAAAATCAAAATTTTTTAAACATTAGTTATTACACACCTTGAGTAAGTATTGTTATCATGCAATATTTAATTAAAAACGTTAATAGATTTTTGAAATAGCCAGTTGAATACAAACTTTATCAGAATATTTATTTGGTGGCAATAATAAAAAGCCATAGCGTAAGTTTGACCGGGCGCTGCAGACAATTCAAAAGATATCAATTGTGTTTTTCCAAAGTCAACTAGAGTACTAGAGTGCTATAAATAATTTCGTCATAAATTTGATTAAAAATACCGCAAACGAAAATATTGCTTATGGCCAGCTTTTATTGAAATTCAGCCTGTGTGCGGCAGGGTCCGCCAATCGTTACCAGGCAACTAGGAAATAAAACTACGATTCCATTGTAGCGCTCGCTGACCACGCACATCAAGGCTGCCGCAGCTGAGGGAACCTTCTTATCGTATAGTTAATGTTCGGTGCTTTTACTATGCTTAAGTTTTTAATTGACAAACTATAAAAAGTATCAGTAATACCAACCAACATTTTCAAAACGATCAAATTTTGGGTTTACAAGGATGCTATAAAGATCTTAAGTTTTGAGAAGAACTCGACAATCTGTAATAATAACAGTGTTGCGTTTAAAAAGAATCAATCATATGAAATTATTGATTTAGGATTGTAAATTTTCGGCAGGCGATCCAGCATATGAAAGAGAATTAAAAGTGCTTCGTTATTTTGGCTTAGTATATTACACTTCTAAAAATGTGTTGGGGTGGCAGTGACGTTTATTTTTTCATATCTGTATTTCGTTGTCGGGCAGTAGCGAGAGAAAGTGTTACGTAAGAACCTTAGTAATTGTCAGATATATTCACGAAAAAAATATTTGCACTTATTAGCAACTCAGTAGTTAACCTTCAAAAGAAACAAAGGGAAATTGACTGTTACATCTGATCTATTGACAATAGATGAAATAAGAGAATGCTCTAGTAGAGGCGGAGAATCAAAAGATATTTTCTAGCGGATAATATTTGTTAGTAAAGACCGGATTATATGCAACCGATATGCGAGTATATAATATATATGCAATTTTTTTTTTATTTATGCAGGATATATGCGAAAATACATAAATATGCAAGTACTATGCAGTAATAAAACAACTAAATTTTGATTTTTTAAATTAAAATTTCACTAAGTGGGAGACTGAGTATTGAATATAAACAAATTAAAATTGTATATACTTGATTAAATCATAAATACAATTTTCCTATATCACTTTATATCAACAGTTATAAAACGCACTAGTTATTACGTGTGCTTTAAGGTTTTGAACTAAAAATAGTGGGATTTACCACCAAGGACATGTTTGAACAAAGAAAGCGATCTGTCTAAATCTACTGAAGTTATAGGGCAAAATTTTTATTTCGGAACTCAGGCATGCTCGGTAGCCAAGTTATTTACAGTTTTCCCAGACATGATGTTTAGAACCTGCTTTAAAACCTGTGTATTTGTTTGCAATTTTGTAGACAAATTTCTATTATATTTATCGACTCTGTTGGACTTGTGCACGGTTCTTCTAGTTGCAAAATACTGTCTACTAGAGATACATAGTTACACTTAATATACATTAACTGCTGTTCCACTTTAACATTTCAAAATATTTATTTACACTTTTGGATGCACTGTGAATCTTCAAACACTGGTGAAATTAAGCTATTTAATTTTTGGAAATTATCTGCATAAAATATTGCCGCACGAATCCAGGTGTTCGCCTTGTAAAACTGCTTTTATGAATATTTTTTTCACACTTGCTATTAGGTCATTGATCAGCAGGAAGAAAGCTTTAATAATTTAATCCGTGAGCTAGGCAAGTTACATGAATTACATTTTTAAATGCTGTCCTGCCTTTACCATACGGCGAAGCATCGGACAACAGGACAAGAATTTTATCTATAGGAACTGAATTCGGCAAAAATAAATATGTTAATGTTTGTTAAATAAATGGGGTAACTGTAAGGTTGTTTGTTTTTTGCAGGTCTTTTGCAACTATAAGGTAAGCTTTTCCAGGTTCTTCTTCTGTGAGTTTTCCGGTCATTAAATTAATTATGTAACCACTACACGAATCAGCAGTTTTGTCGACGACAGTATACATATAGTTACCTCCAATTTCGTTCCTTATTTCATCTGGCACTCCAGACCAAACACCTTTTCAATGACGTTTTTTTTTTAATGTTGATTTATCTCGAGTATTAAATGTTGAGTATTTTTGCATAAAAGCCTTAACTTGCAAGTTAGTCGGCTAGTTTAAAGGAATATTAGCAGTTAAAAATATTTTGCACTGATCTTCGTTAAAGTCAGTGGCGACTCGTCAGTTTATAAAGCAGGAAAAGGCTCGCCGCAGACGCCGCCGGAGGCTAACCTCTAAATTTTTGGGGTGCCACGTCCAGTTTTTACCCAAAAGTCGTTAAAATCTTTTATAGAACAAGAATTCGGTGCCCTCTTGAATGGCAAAATAATAGAGCAAACCCAATATTTTTTGCTTGTAAACTAACACAGATATAACAATAAACAATGAGAGCCGTCAAGGGTTTACGACGTAAATAATTCTGACCACCAATTTCATCAACTCTCAGTGTATCTTTCTCTTCGTCTTCAAGCAAAGCATAGCTTATGCAACATATTATCTTATTATAGGCGTTATTTTATTTTGATTTTTTATTATAAATCTTCTCAAAAGGTGTCAATGTGCAATGTGTCACATTGTTATCTATTTTTATTAAAGAATTTATAAGTGTATGTGTTACATATTAAAGTACCTAGAAAATTCCGCAGAAATATAGATTTTTGAGTATTTATTATGTCTACATACAATCAGTTTCAGCTGAATATATCGGGGTAGGTTGTAAGTTTATGTCTAAAATTTTAATTACAGATTTTTTGTTGCAAGAATCAAAGAGCAATATGATATCAAAATAGGATGTTGTTAAACCTCGCCATGGCAATACGTTTGATGATGCAGCAAACAGGGTGTCTGGAAAATAGAGGTAAATGCTTTAATTGCATATTTCATGTTTTACACTCAGACCGAGGGAAATTTCATTCAAATATACTATTTTCCAAGTCTATTTTATCCTGAGAAAGCCATGACTTTTAATTGTTTATATTGTTGGATACTGTTGTCAACAATCCAGTCATAGCCTACTCAGGATAAAATTAACTTGGAACAAAGAATATTAATTTGCCATGTATAATTACGGTCCTAGACAATGACTTTTTTATTATTTTTATTATTTTTTTCAATATTGCATATTTTTTTTTGATAGAAATCAAATTAGAATGGACATCACAACGGATACAAGTTAAGAGAGCGAAATTGAGCCTCTTGTGTCTTTTAGACCGAAGTGCATTATATGCAAGGCTAATAAAGGCGAAATAATTAGGGCGAAATATTGACAGAAGGAACTTTTTCTACTTTTCTTATGGCAAATAAGATTCGGTGTTATATTGACATTATTAATGAAGCAATAGAAAAAGTCATTTCAGATGCTAAAAGTAGTATTCGACAAAATAATTTGGCACATTAGTTATACAGATACAAGTAAAAGAAATATTGAAGCGAACAGAAAAAGTAACGCAAGACTTAAAGAATATAAATTATCTGGAATAGAACCTCCTGCACATATTGGAAAATCTTTAAGTACATGTTCTTTCGACATAAACAAAATGTATATGCATAACCTATATTTAATCATACTGTGCTTACACCTTCAATAAATAGCTTATATTATCTTGTTTTTATTTTCCAAAAAAAATCATGATGAAGTAAGTAATACACCCTATAAAATATTATTCGCCTTCATAGAGGATAAATCAAAGATCCCTGTACAAAATAATGTAAGAGAGTGAAACAGATTCTGTCCATAACAACAGTGAGAGATATGCATAGCGAGTACAGAAACCAGACGGTCAGTGCTTGCTCTCCTGTAAAACCGTGACATCACGTATAAGCACACAGAAGGCGACTAGCAGTGACGCAAAATTAAGATTTGCTTTAGAAAATCTTGGAAATCATCATATATACATTTAATCAGAAGGTCCCTAAGATATAATTAACATCCTCTTACCTCGGATCTTGTTCTAGTTCTTCGACTTAACACAGGCGACTGGAAATTAACCGTTCTGAATTCCTTCCTCTCAACGGTTGGGCTGGAGCTGGCACTTTTGGGAGTCCATATTGGTGAGACTGGGTCATTTTGCTGGTTTGCGCAATTTTGAGAGTCAGATCTTTGGTAATGTTTACTTGGCGGTGACGGGGGGCGACGAGGTTGACCTGGCGACCAGATACCTTTTAAAGAAATATTACTTTTATAATAATGAAAATATAGTTGTAATGAAGCATATTTATAAGATGATCCAAAAATATTGTTACAAATCCTCTGTAGAGGATATCTATCAAGTAAAAACTAAGATAAAATACGGTGACATTGTACTGTGCATTATTCCCTTATTTTCATGTAAATGTATTATTGTCTAAATAGTATTATCAATTATAATTTAGATTACGATTTGTTTCTACATTTTTTGACCATCTTATTACTGTTATATTATTGAAGACACAGAATGCAACAGCATTAGTTATTCACTCAAACAAATGGCAAATGATAAAAGCACTTGTTAGTAAGTCATACACTGTTATATTTATATTTTTTAGATAATATGAATCTTGTCCATTTGTTGACTACTTATTTATGGAGGCTCTTATATAAAACTTTAGTAAACTTAAGCTCCATAGTGACCTACTGTCTCTTTAATTTTCAACGTATATTTTTGATAGATTCACATCACAACTGTTGTGATTTGCGTTTGCATGCTTATCGGTGGCGGTTTCGCTCTCTATACTTAACTTCAACTGTTAGTTGTATGTTTTTCCGTTAACTTAGAAATATGTAAGTTTTTATGTTGTACATAGTAAGATTATGATATTTTGAAGTTGTACATATATTGTTTTGCACACTTTGGTGCTGTATAATTATTGTTTAAGTATTTATTAATTGTGCTGTGCTCATTAAGTCAGTCAGAACCGTTGAAAGTCCAGAGCTAACTCAGCAGATGAGCCAGTTGTTAATACTTGCCCATCTAAAGAGACATTTTGACCTTAAAAATATAGAAATGATCCTGAACGTTTATAAAAATTAACTCCTAGAAAATTACAATGTTTCTGGGTGATATGGCTATGGAAATAATAAGCAAATGAGAAGTTGCAGATGCAGTAATATAATTAGGCAATATAAAACGTCAGCAATATTATGTACACAAAACCGCTTCAAAATGGTAAAAATACTTTGGTTTAATAAGCTATTGCTGTTATACGAGTTTAATCTATTTTTAAGAAAGAGGCTTCTCCACCACAGGAAATCTGCTACAGATTGCCAATGAACACCCATCAGATTTGCTCATTAAAAAAAACTACTTTTTAAAAAATATTAAAGAAAACTCCCTCAAAGTAATAGCTGTTTAATAGACAGAGATAAAATAAAATGTTAGAGCGTTTTAACACAAATTCGAAATTACATAAATTAAAACCGCTAAATATATTATTATTATCATGGATAAATGCCGAATATATACAAAATCCAAAGTTGAGTTGACAAAGTCTATAACATCCTTCAGGTAGGCCTTTTGGATAAACTTTCAACTAGTTTAAAAAATTTGTCTTATAAATACACATTTTAAAATATGTTATCTGAACAAAATTTTATGGTTGCAAATGAATAATAAGTGATCTGCACGTATGATAAGCTGCTATACGACTATAATCTGTATTTTAAGAAATGAGCTTCTCCACCACAGAAAATCTGCTAACGAACACCTTGATTTGCCCAGTTTTAGAGAAACGACTTTTAAAAAAATATTTCAGAAAACTGCCTCAAAGAAAAGCTGGTTAATATACAGAGAGTAAATAAACTCTTAGAGCGTTTTATCACAAATTAGGACTTACAGAAATTAAAACCGCTAAATGTATTATGTTGACGAGTCATGGATAAATGCCGGACATATGCAAAATCCCAAGTTTAAGTTGACAAAGTCTGTAACATCCTTTGTAAGCCTTTTTGGATGGACGTTCCACTAGTTTTAAAAACCCGTCTTATAAAAACACATTATAAAATATGTCATTCGAAAAAAATGTTATGGTTGCAAATGAATAACAACTAATCAAGTATGAGTGAGTTTTTTTTATTAAAAATGCTTTTAAAATACCTAGTAGACGCTATTACTTCTGCAAGTTAAGGAATTTTTAATACGTCACATCATAGACAATGTTTTTTAATACTACTTGCCACCAAAGATTTACTATCTGGAATAAAAAAAGTTTAAAATTAAAAAAAATAATAATATTTTTAATACGTGGGAGTCCTCGGGCCTGCAATGGCGCATATTCATATGATGGTCAAGATAAACAATTTAGTCAAATTTAGCCTTGAAAAATTGCAACATTTTTATTCTACTTCATTATCTACATTTACAAAAATGTAGGCGCAAAGTTGAAATATTTTTAGACAAAGATAAGATGGCTATAATTTGCAATATTGGTAGCGAAGATGGCTTTCCCCCAATGCTCTGTGGTCGTTAAGTTCATCTTTTGAAAAATGGTTTGCGAATATACTGCCTAGGCTAGATGGAAATTTTGTTATTCATTATTCATTATACTACTCTAGAAAATTAGACAATACCAACTACTGCTTCTAGAAAAGGTGACATGCAAAAGGGGCTTCGTTCAAAAAATACAGCCCAACTATTACGCCTTCTAAAAAACAAGAAAAAATTTATTAAACATATAAAAGATGAAATGGCAATAGAGAAAAATAAAATAGTATTAAGATTGCCTCTTGCCACTACCAAAGTTTACAGAATTAAAAATATAAGTTGATTCACTCCGCGCCATCGTCAAATTCCATTCCGCCACTCCCCGCCTGCTCGGTAGACTGGTGCCAGTCTACAGTGGAGAGCTAGGTAATTTAAGTTTATTTTAAATTTGTTTACGGTCCGGCGTATAGGGTGAGATTTCATTAAATAGCGGTGTGTTTTTGGTTGATTTCTGAGTAAAATGTCTAGTCGAAAATCGACATATTTGTTCAATAGTTGATTGTGAAAGACGAATGGCAGACCATATATCGCTCTTTAGGTGCCCAAAAGAGTAGGTATGTATTAGTTTATTATAAGTTTTTATTTAATTTCACTTGTATGTTTGGGTCAAATCTTAAATTTGTCCTACTTCCCATAATGTTCAATATTAATATCGATTTATAGTGAGCACAGCAGAGTATGTAATAAAAAAAAACTTGCAAGTGTCGAGCCTGGAAAAGTGCCTTAGAACTTATAGGATCCCACAAATATGCGAATGATACACCAATGTAATGTCATAACCGTATTAGATTGTGTGGTTTGCATTTTAATGAAAACAGTTTTGCAAATTCTTCTAGGAGCTGTATACATTCATATGCTGTTCCATCAACCGTGTTAGCAACTAAAAAAGGTAACTTTTAATCAGATTTTGTGCATTTGCAAAATAATGTAAGATGGGTGCAAATATAGGTTTATCTAAAAGTCTATGACTTTAAATTTTGTGCTAATTAGTTATTGTGGTAGAATTAACGAAATATAGAAATTGCTAAAATGTAGACAATTAGTTTTGCAAAACTTTTTCCAAAATACTTTGTAAAGTTTTGCAAAACTATGATGTAGTTCATCCCCAAAATAAATTAAAATAAAGAATTTTGCACGGGGTATTAAATTTCATTCTTGAAGTAAAAAATAATGTATTTTACAAATTTTATTTAAATATGCAATAGTATTTACCGTAATTTTTTAAAAATATGCTGAATAAGACCTTTACCTTTTCATCTTTTTTTGTGACTTCACAAAATATGTTTTTCCAAATTTTAATGAAAACATATTTCATTATTTAAATTCCTCCATTTATTACTTACTAAGCGGGAAATTTTACTCTATGTTCCCAATAGCGCTTTGACCAAAGTAAATCGCGTCAAACTCGGCTCGCCTTTGATATGACGATTTCATTGAATTGTACCAACTTTTATTTTTAATTCTGTAAACTTTGCCACTTCCAACTCAATGCAATCAACTTTATACATAACTGAATTACATTTTCGTTTTTAATAAAGAAACTTAAAAATTGGATAATATGTAAGCCTTTGTGTTTTAAATTGGGTAAAATCAGTAATTTCATAGTTTGCCTCAAATTCAGTAGAGATAACAATTGAAAGAACTAGGGGCTCATTTACATGCTAAAATAATTTTCCAGGAAGAACAAATCAAAATTCATCAAGATGCAATTGCCCGTCATAATGAAAGAGAAAAACTTAGGCTGTCAATAACCAAATAAATTGATCTTGTACCGAAATAACGGTTTTATAAAAAACTATATTTATCTTTGTTAATGTTAGGTATTATCAGCTGTTATCAATATAGAAGTTTCCTTTTTTAATTTTAAACAATACATGATTATATATATGATGGATTATATATAAACAAAAAGTACTTCTAACCTGTGCCTCCCGAATATCTCCATACCTCCAGAGGGCCAAGAATTTCTGAATATTTCTTTTTGATAAAGAAGGCAAATATGTTTTACTTGGTGTTTGTATTGGCGTGTATATCTTGTCTAGTTTAAAATTGTTTGTGACTGGCACTAAGTATCATCCAGTATTTTATTAATGAAGCGGAAGATTTCTCGCGATTGTTTTTGGGTAGCTTCATGTCAAAATTAGAATTACCATGATATGGTTTAATCATCCCAAATCTTAAAATCATGTTTTTGTATCACATTATTTGTAAATATTGTATCAGAAGATCTAATATTTTTCCATAAGTTCATTCCAGTTTTATGATGATGAAGAACAAATTCAAACCCTTCAAGGATCTTTTTTCTTTAAACATAATACTAATTTTTCTTTCTCTTGCAGAAACTATACGCTGCATAAGCATTTTTTTAAAAAGGTGAGCGCAAATTATGGTTCTTATTCTTCTTACAGGTTCTTAATATGCATGTTACTTTGGAATAAGATTATAGACACTCCGGATCGTATAATTGCAGATTGCAGACATAAACTCAGATATCAAAAATGAAATTTCAATAACCCTTTTACAGATTCAAAGCCTTTTCGGACTTTCTGCAAATTTAATTGAATTCTAAGATTATTTTAAAAAACTGAATATTAAAATTGGGAAATGAAGTTGGCAATGGTACTTTTAATTAGAAGACGTCGAATGCGAGCAGATGATGTCGGGCGATTATTATGGCACTGTTAAAGCGTAATAATAATATCAATTATATCTACCCTATATGATACATGATCCATATCACACTTGCAAAGCAATACAGCTTTGGTAATACCAAGTCTGCAAATTAAACTGAGCTTTTGCTTTGAGAAAAAGTACAAATTACGTAGTATTTATTCCTAAAAAAATCAGCAGAAAATATTCTTGAAGAAAGGTATGTTACTTTGCATCTCCCAGTAAATATCTGTATTTGCGCAATAAAAATACGCAATGTTTACTTTACAGTTCCAAATTTCGGTATCGTTTTACAAAAAATTTTGGTTTTGATGATAATAAATTGTAAAATTATTAATCGAACTTGAGAATACTACAACACGAACACAATCTTATCCGCACTTGACATGCGTTTCTCTATCAATGTTAGCATTATTAGAACATGATTAAATCAAAATTTAATCATCCTAATGATGCTTTATTCATATCCTAATGTGCTAACATAGTTAGCGAAACGCGCGTCGAATGAAAAAATTCTGTTTCAGTATTGTGGATAAAACTGTGCTGTAGTGCATTTTGCCGGTAACATCAGAACTAAAATATTGCCAGCTTATTTAAATTTGTTAGGCTGAATGCTCAAACCTTGTTGCTGTAAAAGTGTGACATAAGTAGACCAGGTACGTAGGTATAAGCAATTTTTCGTGAGGTTAATCCAGCATAAACGGTTTAGGTTTTGAGCATAATCTAACGTTTTCGCGACATAACCTGAAGTAGGGGAAATGTTAATGACGTCATCGTTAGGTTAGCCAAGCATAATCCGGTCTGGAGCAGGTTTTGCTTGGGTTATGTCATTTTTGCATGAGACAGAAACTACTATTTTCGTCAACAAAACCGAAGTATCTCCAGTGTATCATACATTTAAGTGGTGGGGATAGGTATATGACGTATAAAACTTAATTCATCATAAATTGGCATAATCTAAACCCAATTCGCGAAAAATCCCTTTATGACTAATCTAATTATCTGAAGGTACATTTTAAATTTCATAGCCCTTCCGATGCATCAGCTGAAACGGCTATCAACACGAATTAAATAAATTCACCGCAAATGTGTATTAGTTTTACTAAAGTCTCTCACTGCAAAAAATACTAGAGAATTTGATTGGTTTAACCGGCGTTCTTCAATAATCGGTTAACCTGGTTAACTATCTATCAAGTTTGAAGAAAAAAATCTAATAGTGTATGCAACATTTTATGAAATAAATTGTTGTATGGATATGTCAATATGAAAAGCTCACAAAATCATATATATTTCTTGCATCACTCTGAAAATATAACCATGTTACATGAAACTCATAAGGTAAATAAATAATTCATTTAAATGGAAGGAATTATGTCCTAGCACTGAAACGATAGGCCACCACATATAACATATTCCTGTCATTATTCAAAATAATATGTTTTTTTTACGCTAGAAAGAAAAACTTGGCAATTGTATCTGTGCCAAAATATTATACCTACATTATTGCTAACGGAAACCCTGATATATTTTTAGTTTTTACCTACTGAACCTACTTAAGCGTGTTTTATAACATTAACAGAACGCAAAGTGTTAATGTTAATATATATTTTTTTGTTTGCAAACATGTAGTTGTTTTAAGTATCACAAATTGTATTCGATTAGTCACTTTTAATAGTCGTTAAATTAATCCGTGTTTTGAATATGTCAATGTCAGTATGACGTTAAGAACAGTGTGATATTTAAAACACTGATTCATTTAGCAGTTACTACTAATCGGAGTTCAAAGTAGTGCCCCTTAGTATAAGGAAAGCATGATTAAAGTTGCCTATAAAAGGCCCTAAAAGAAAATGTAGGTATACATTGTTTGCGTTGCTAAACACCAGCTTTCTAGGGAGGTCGAAGCTCCTGGTAGAACAGCGTTGTGTTCCGGTAAATAGGCTTAACTTGTTTAGTGGATCATATCTTGAATCTGTGATCCTTGCCTTCAACGGATATTTTGCAGGCTAGTTTGTAGATGTGTTGATAGATGTATTCGACCTTAGCCATTGCGTGTAACTCTTTGGTTCGGACGTGTTCGAAGACTATCAGCAAAAACGCCGACCGCAGATACTTGTTCTGTGTAACCTCTATATGTTTCATATTAGATCACCAGACCGGAGGCACCGAATATTAATTAACAAGAGACTAGAAGGTCTAATCTCAGTCGGCACTTTTGATGTTTGATGTAGCGCTTACGAAGGCCAGACGTCAGACGTTAGACCAGACGGGGTGAAACGTGGCACGAGGTCTGAGCGGTTAACCAGCATTTCATCAGATTCCGAAGAGGTAAATACTGGGGGCGGGGCTTAGAGTGAACATTCTAGTCTATTGTTAATGTTCGGTGCCGGAGGTCCGTAGTGTAAAACCGAGTTTATGATGGACCTATTGAAACAGGCCGAGCCTAGGTATGAAAATTAACAAAAAAGAGTTCTAAAATAATAAAATACGCCGACAAAATTAGAATACAATGGGTATTATCAAAAGCTTTAAAGAAACACATTTTACATGTAAACTTTCGAGAAGCAGGCAAAGAGGGTCAAGCCGAGCGGTGGGAATTTGCGGCACACTTATGAACGTCTCTAAATAATGCGTTGTTCTAACATGTGAGATTATAAATTTAATAGTGTCTTATCACACTCACACATCAAATCAGGACTTTTTCATATAAAAAAACCGCACCAAAGCGGAGCATTTCAAAAAAATCCACTCGTTTTGGCTAGGGACTGCTTCTATCCACTCGGTAAAGCTTGAGACTGGTCTCTCCTTCATACTTCCACATAATTTCAAATTCACTCATCTTGGCTAGAGACTGGTCCGATTCCGTCGCCAAAGTTTGAAACTCTGTTCTCATTCAAATGTCGATATATTCTGACTAGAGACGAGTTTCTCACATACCTTGTATAGTTTTTCAATTGTGAAATAAATTGAGCATATCAGTAATTTTCCTGAGCCAAATGAAATTAAGAACAATTCCTAAAACCTCAGGCATAGGCGCAACTCGCAGGAGAGTCGAGACGGCTTCCTTGCAAATAGGTAATTTCTTTGGTTTCACTTAAATTTTTTACGATTTTATTTTAAGGGAGGGCCGAACTTTTAAACCGAGTGCTTGAGTGTGATCATATTTTGGTAAATTACGCGGTTTTGATTAGGTTTCGGACTGGAAGGTGATTGCGGCCAAACATGTTCAAGTAAACCTTAACCTTCTTATCTCCGATTAACAACCGAATAACAATTTGGGCTAATAGTGGTAAGATCCCTAAAGAACACAACAAAGGGTACAATAGTTCTACGGGACACGAAAAGAGCCTACGGGACACCAAAATAACCTACGGGACACCAAAATAACCTACGGGACACGAAAGACTCCTTCGGGATAACCTTCCGAAAGAACCTTATGACGTAATCTTCGCGAGGTTAACTTAAAATTGATATATATTATATACGCCTTGGTCAGATCTTATCCGATACGCTCTCAGCTTGTTACGAATTTTGTTTAGTAGATATGTGTTTACTAGGTGGTATGCAGGTTTACTTCTTGGGTAGAGGGCCTGATTGAAATGTCGCAAAAATAGATGTATAAAGAATGACCATTGGTGTTTTATTGCCAGTATTGACTGGTCACTTAAGAAATTGTAATCATTCAAGATAATCATTTCACAAATATCTACTTTAGAACCTCTACCAAACAACGTCAATTTAACTGGGTCTTAGCCGACAGTGGCGCTAAATCTTTCACTATTGTTACGATTACGTCCAAAGAGTGTTGCCTTTAGGTACAACAAATGTGCCTTGTTAGCCAAACTGAGATAAGATCTCGTTGCTATTAGCAAGTTGAGGCTATTTCGGACAAAAATATTTTTGGCGCGTATCGCTGCAATGTGATTGGAAAAGTTGAACTTTCTGAAGTGAACACTTCTTTAGCGCCGTTGGCCGACCGAGAACGGAAATTATTTGAAACAAGATGAAACGGGGGAAACGAGGAAACGAAAAGTGAAACCAATAAAAATATAGACATAGAGGATGTAGCCTGCGAGATAGTGAGATAGAACACAGTTATATAGTTGTTTCATTAAAGGGGCCCATACATTATCAAACAAATTGCGCCACACATGCTGTTGCGCAATAATTTGCCAATGTATGGCAGTGTTTGATGCGTTGTGCATTTGTTCAATCATTTTCAAGAATGTTTAAAATCTTTTGTACAACGATAACGTTTGCGCAACGCGTTGTGTTGTATATGAGGGTGTTGCGCTTGGATGAGCCATATTTTTAAGTTGTCGGCCGGTTTCCTTGGTGTGACCATGACGACTATTGATAAGAGAGAGTTCTGGAGAGAATTTATTGCGATGTTTAGAGAGTTATCTGAAGTAGGGAAAATGAAGAGCGACATCAATTAAAATAGAAACCTCAAAGCTATTGATAATGGCAGAAAAATTAAAAGAAATCGAGTAAGAAGCGGATCGTGAAATGTTGAAAAAAGAAAATAAATATGCTGAGAAGCGGCTGCAGGCGGAAATTGAAGAAGGTAACAGAAAGTTATAAATCTAGGTTACGGCATCGTCGGCGTAGAAGACGAAAGAAGCGGAGGAGTGAGATGAAAAGTCAACTGAATGTATGAAAATGGAATTTTATATCATATAGAAATTGTGTATTTTATTAAGCAGATAAACATGAAATATTTTTAAAAAAATTGAGCGAGTCTGCTAGTACTCGAGACACTGATGTGTAAACATATCCTATATCGACATCATCGACATGAAAATCTAATGCCATCTTAGGCCGTGTGACGCCTGAATATATGCAACCATCTATTTAGAATTGGTTTATATTCTGGCGATAGAGAGAACACGTGTTTAACTAATGGTTACAGACAGCCTGCAAAACACATTTCCGTCACAGCTACCGCCTGACGTGTGTTGTTTAATGTTTACATTTGTAACGTTTGCATTAGAATGTCTAATATTACACTTCACGCATAGCCCTCCGCTCGCCTCGCTCGCTAGAAGCGCGCAACGAACAAAAGCTAACCCAAGACATTCCCAAAATCAAGGAAAAAACTTTTTACAAATATAACCTCAAGAAAATAAATAAAACACCATCGTGAATCTAGCTCGGGCCGCCGAACCATCGACTAGCATGTTAAATACTGAAACACCAGAGCACTTGGAAGCAATTCATTGCATCGTAAAGACATAGGTAAAATAGGGACGTAATCTAACGAAAACACCCGATGTCTTCCGACAAGTCGGGAATGTATTTTGCAAGCTGTCTTTATCCGCTAATCGTTTTACAAGGAAGCACTGAAGTAGACTGCGCATGGTTATGATGTCACATCCGGGTTTCACCCTTCCGTTAATTTTCCCGAGATTTACTCTTACACCGCCACGTAAGATGTTAACACATCAAAAACCTTATGTTGCCCATCCTTAGAAGTAGCATCAGTCCACATTTGAAGAAGTTTCCTTAAATCATCAATTGTCAGAACCGATACACTTTTTTTCTATAAAGGGATTCTTTTGAACATGTCGTTTGGCATCTCATGATACTATGGCTGATGCAATTTTAGGATCGCAAATCGGATCAAACTGACTATTATAGAATACCCGCAATTTTTCTTCTTTATATTACAAGTGTAATCCTCTAAGGCAAGGGTCAAGGGCTAACTGTTCGGTGGAAATATATCTTCTCTTATCAGTGATGATATTTCTCTTTACAGATTTTTATGAATTGTTTAGAGGAACTAATTCAAACACACGCTCGGGTTTTTTTAGGATTATGTGGAATTAGTCGTTGAACTCCTTTTCCAATAATGCCTTGACTCCTCTATAGAAAGCAGAATATTTCGAGACACACATCTTATCATTAGTAATATAACAACTGCATAATTTTTTCCCGAGAAAACATTAATTTATAGCAGCTGTTATGTAAATAAAAGCTATAGTACATATTATTGGAAGGAGGAATTTTAACAGAAATAAATTTAGCTCAAAAAAACATTACTTCCACCGCTTTCCGTGCTTAGAAAGTTTAAACAACAAAAATATTAATAGTATGCTTCTTTCTAAATTTACCACAATTATTATTATCACTATCTCCAATACTAAGCTGATGAGGATGCTGTCACATGTGGCAATGGAGGTTATGTCCTATAAAATTTTCATTGTCGAACATTCATAAATTACCTATTCTCCTAATAATTATGTGAATGTGAAGAATCTGCAGCAACTATGTAAACTCTTGGCAATGATTTTACGCAAATTCTGAGTCACAGTTTTGTATATGCAATAAAGATTTTATATGTTTTTCAAATTGGAAAGAATGACGTAAACAAACAATGTATATTAAACTTGAAAATCTTAACGAATTTGTATTTTTAGCCCACATTATTTTGATTATGTCATGGCTCCTAATTTTCGAACCTGCCAAATAATTTGAAAAACAATAAAATTTTCAATTTGTTTTCTATAGCTAATTAAAACATAAAATGAAATAGAACTCTAAAAATGTAGTAAAATATTTCCTCTATGAATAACCGTATAACACGCCGTTGGACAAGTGGAATTAGATACACAAGAACGCAGAATGTAATACAGGTGACATGTAATATAAAATACATGATAAGTCACGGGCTTACTCAGCTGGTTGACGAACTTACCAGGATCCCTGAACATCAAAACACTTTGCTAGTCTTCTGGACCTATTCTTAACAACTAATCCTGTCCTCTACACCGTAACTGACCTATTTCAAACAGTAAACCATGATTTGGGAAAAACTGCTCAAGAACAGCCAATGCTATTGGCGCCGAGATCCGACAGCCGAAAATCGAAATATATTCATCATAACTGGAAACCAGTGTAAGCAAACCATTGACCAGGAATATAACGAGCAGATCAAGAACAAGCATCTCAACTGTCCTAACGGATCAAAATACTTGTGCTTAGTTGCCAAAGCTGTCAATCAGAGTTTCTGGTGGAATTTAAAATCAATGCCGGAGTTACTCAAGGTAGTATATTATTTCCCACACTGTTCCTGCTCTATATCAAGGGTCTCTTAGATAAGACAAAAACTCTATTTACAGTTTTTCAGAAGACAGCACTCTTATATCCTCACTCATGTCGCGGACTCTAGTGACCGCTGCTGATTCCCAACGCGAGCTAGAAAATCAGATTACTGCCTTCAATGAGGATATAAACGCCATCGTAGAATGGGGTGATGAAACAACGTCCAGTTTAATGCAGGAAAGACTCAAGCTGCTGTCTTCTCAAAAAAAGCAAACACCGCCGGAACTGATTTATCAATGACAGGACAAACACTGACTCAATTATACGCTTGCTGGGCATCAACGTAAAAAGCAACATGTCCTGGCGCAATCACGTCACCAAAATCGCCAATGCATCAAGCTAGGAGCACTCAAACACTTGCTTAAACATATTAGATTCCGTACAGAGGAGAGCAGTCCGTTTTTTGGATCACCCAGAATTAACTAAAGACCTTGATAGTCTTGAACGTCGAAGAAAAGTGGCGGCCCTATCTCTTTACCATCGATATTACTACGGATGGTGTTCGAAGGAGTTGGCACTTATGATTCCGCCCAGAGTTGTGCCAAACAGAAACACCCGTCAGACACAATCTGCTCATCAACATACGATTCAGTTGCGAACATAAAGGACGTCGCTGTTTGTCTGGAGGACTGCCTCGCCCTGGAATGGACTTCCAAATATCGACAACTACAACCTACAGCGCTTCAAGTTCAACGTCCACCGTCTTTTTCTCACACGCACTGCTCGTCGAGTGGTATAGGAATTTCCTTTTGTGTGTGTGCCAAATATAAAAAAAACTACAAATAGGGCACTCCATTGTAATAATCGCGATTTATTGAAGTTGTATACGTGAGATTTTTAAATAAAGATTGTGGAATCAAATTTGTTGACTTAGGCTGAGTTCGCTTTGGCTCTTGATGTATGCAATAGACCAACCATCCGACGCAGCTTTGGTCTTAAGACAGGCGGGTTAACGTATAATCAGAAAATCGCCAAGAATTAGGCGTAGCTCGAAGGATGAAGGTACCAATATTTTACTCTCCCCTAGTCCCCCTTATGCTACTGGTAGTAAGTAGTTACAAAATTAAAGGAATTGTCTGCTTTATTATCATTCCTTAAAATGTCTTCTCACAAAGGCCCAATATTTAGGTACCTATTTTGAATTACTAATTCGCGCTCTGAGCTGATATGGTTTATTTATTTATGCTGCAGTTTTTACATTGATTACGAGGTTAGCGCTTTTACTATATTCCATGTTACAATAACGTTTATTTCTATATGTTTACTTTCGTATATTTTATTTATATTAATATTTATATAAATCAAATTCAAATTTTTTTCTTCATCTTTCACAATGATTGCAATAAAAATTTTTCGAATACTAGCGAGTGAATTAGTTCTAGATTCAGAATAATGGTATCCCTATTAATTTAGGCATCACTAACTAATGGTTCTAGCTCTCACGTCATCCATCCACTTCTTTTTTTTTACCTCAAGAATATGTCTGTACAGTCCAAAACTAAAATACTATTCCACATATGGCAACCTTACTCTCTTCATTATTATAGTATGTAACACAATTTCTCATTGGACTGGAAATAGGGATTTTCAAATTAAATTGAAAATTTTTTTAAAAAGAATTTAGACCAAGAAATGAGCATATTTTATGCGAAGTTTTGTATCAAGTGATCTAAAAATATTTTACTATTTCATGAACCTAGATGTTTTTGAATATCCCTGGATATATATTGCGATGGCCGGTGTGATCTCCAGATTTGGAGCTACTGGTTTTTATATGTGGGGTTATATTAAAAAGTTTATGCATGGCACGCGACCTTGCGACGTTGAACAAATAAAAGTACGTATTTACAGCTGAAATTCAAATCATTAACACACTTTATTACGAAAAACTATTGACTTCGCATCAATAGGCAAAGGTCTAAATCATATCGGCCATCCATTAAGGGAAGAAAATACATATTACTCAGCAAATTTGTTTTAAAAATCTGCAAAAATTCAGGTTGCCATTGGTCGAAGACATAATGTAGCATACTTTTCTATTAATAAAGTTCATTTCTTTCGAAAATATTAACGTTTACCTGTAAGAAAAACAGGATCACTTTAAATTTATTTTTGTCACCAATGACTCACAAGTATACTGAAACTAAAATAGATCCTGGGTATCTAATTTAACTTTTTTTAACCCACCTATCGCTTCATTCATTAAATTCTCATCTGATTTTACGTCGAGGTAATTTGTATCACTTCGTAGTTTATAATATTTATTTAATATGTTCCTTTGAATAATTATTTTGTTTGTATTACGTTTGTCTAAATGGCGATATATATTACTAGAATAGTGCCAGACAAAATAAAAACATCTGTTTTCACATTAGCTTCTGGCAATGGTTAGGTGTCAGTCAACAAATCATTTACTTGAAAAATTAAATTTTAAATTGTGGGTTAATTTTTTCTTTCATTTCAGGATAATTTTTCTTCTCCAAATTTTTATCTTCCAAGCACTAATTAGTGTCCGGATGAACCACTTACTCTTATAAATTCAACAGGGAAGCAACTAGTCGACCTCCTCTGTACAAAAGAGGACCCTTTATTTTTTATTGGTCAGAGCGTTTCCTTCATTGTGGATACCGCCACGGCCGGCCGTGCCGCCCTTAGCACCAGGATAAACCTGTTTTATTTAAAAATTTGCCTATATATTGTCCATGTATACAACTAACAATGTTAACAACACTTCTGAAAGAGAAAACATTAAGATGGCCAGTTTAAAAATACTGAAAAACATTGGAGGATTATTACACCTTGATTTAAGAACATAATAAACGGTATACTGCATTTCTACAGGAAACTAGCTAGCTGAATTACCTTGATATGTAAGAACTATTACAGATCCATTAAAGAGCATAATTTTACCTAAAAATCCCTATGGATTATTGTTAAAAATAGTTCTATTTTTGCAAAGAATATGTCCAAGCAATATACTTAGCTTCCGCCAGATGACTTAAATATATTTATCATAAATAGTGATCAAGAACTGATTCTGAAGTTACCACCAACAAACAAAAGAAAATTTTTGTGTTATTTAGTTTCCCAAGTGGAAGTTAGGGACGTTGTCTTAAGAAAAGGGTAAAGCTTATTAGAGTATTAATACTGCAATTTTTATAATTATTATGAATGAGATCATAGTTACATGCACAATAAACGGAATATATCCAAATAAATATTTAAAAAAATGCTAAAAGTTAAATATGCATTAAAGGGCCGAGCCCACGAGATAAATAACTATAGGGTGATATCAATAATTATTGAGAATGTTAAAGAGAAAAGGAATCTGCAACTTTGAGAATAATCAGCTCTTCAGTATCTTGATAAACGTAAAAGACTCTATGTAACTTCTTCCAATATCGCTATCCATTATCTATATTATATCATTTTCATACAGATGATATCAATTAATTATTCATAAATCTTTACGTATTTAATATTTAAGAGTGGGCGGCCTTCTTAAAGCAATTTCGATTAGATTATGTAACAGAAGTAAATTTAGTATTTGCCTTGAGTATTATTATTGAATTTGCCTTTATTTTAATCTTAAATTTATTCCTAGATTAATTAAAACAATCTTCATTCATTGCTTTATTATCTAATTACATTTCAATATTATCATTCATTATTACTTAAGTTTTCATTTTATACATTATTTGTTTTAAAATGTAACCGTCCAAAACAATTTTTGAAAAGAAGTTCTGCTCAAATTGGCAAAGGCAAGATCATTTATACAGACTGGGATGATATTTAATCATTTCGTTCCTTTATAAACCTCTCACAAATTTAAATTAAAGTAACTATTGTTCTCCACCTAACTGATGCTGAACAAGTAACATTCATGGTAAATTCTTGAACTGCCTAAGACTGTTTGTTTCATGCTTTGATATATCTGGGATTACACTTCGCAACATATTCAGGACATTTTCCACTGACGTTGCAGGATAGACTTCAAGCTCTCAGGGATCACTCTTTAGAAAACATGGTGGAATTCAGGTCACTAAGAATTTTTAATTCTAATTTTATTTCCAAATTTCATTTTCAATCCAATTTGGAATTAAAGTCAAACAAATGTGGTATGGGTGGCTAAATCTGGACACTGAACTTCAGTGTCTAGCAAAAATGAAAAAAAAATGATCATAACTACTTAACTTCGCGGAAAACAAAGAAAATTAGAATAGCGCCAAGGTCAACATATTAAAATGTAATTTCAAATAATTTGCCACTTCTCTAACTCTAATTAGCCAAGTCTGATTTATCTTCCGGTTAAAAGTTACAGAGACAGCCTAAAATTTTTGAGGTGTACTCCGCGCCGATTATCTATCTTATCTAACGAAATAAGTTTTATGCATTGCAAATATATCGTATTTTTATCAATTTGTTGTTAATATCTATCTTCTTCCAAAAGGAAAATAAGAAGCTACCTAATTCTAAAGCAATCAAGTAGTTACATCGTTTATATATTCTTTCCAAGACCCTCCCCTTTTCTAATTTCTTTCCACTTCCCACGCGTTCATCCAAATAAACTTCGCCCATGACCAATTTTTGGCGAAGTTGGCTATGTCATTTTGACACATCGCATCTGTCACTTGCTATTTTTCAATCACGTGGGATACTTTGTTATAGATTATGCTATCTGCCATCTGACAATTTTTGACCAGTCACTTGTGCTACATCATTTAAGTCATTGATCTAATATAAGACATCTTTACAGATTTACCCCTGCTTTCGACTAATGCTGATCATCTTGAGTTTGACTAATGCTCATTCTTAAGAGTTTATACAAGTTTTCAACAAATGAAAACTATCACCAGGATTTAGGCAAGATTTTGGCTAATGCTGGTCACGTAAAAGGATCTAGTAGACCTTATTTTGGCTACTGCTACTGCTCTTTAATGAGTTGAACCTGATTTCGGTTAATGCTAGTTATCTTTGGAGTTTTGGTCAATGCAATCTTTAAGGATTTAGATAAGGTTTCGAATAATGCTGATCATCTTCATGGATTGAGGCAACGTTTCAACTTACGATAAAAATCTGCAAGGATCGTCTTCATAGATTTAGGCAAACATTCGTCCAATGAGGAACACCTTTAATCGTCACCTTCAGGGTCAATATTTCGACTATACACTTTTAAGGATTTAGACCAGGTTTCATCTAATGAGTGACATCCTCAAGAGTTAAGACCTGGTTAGATGTAGAGCTTTAAGGATTTAGATGTCAATCGGCTAATGCTGGTAATTTTCAGGCATCTTCAGGGAGCTAGACCTTATTTTAGCTAATGCTGGTCGTTTCGAACGATCTGTGAGTCATCTTCATTGCTTAAGATGCGGTTTTGCTAATGATAGTTTTTTATACTGAATAACTAAATTCATCCCTAGATCTAGAAAAAAATGTTGGCTTTGGTTTTTAGCTCTTAAATATTTAGCCTTAAGTTAATTTCAGATCTGGATCTGTGGTATAATAATTATGCATATGTCAAATACCTTTGGTTTTTAAGGTTAAGCTCGTGTATATTTAATATTAAAAAAAAAATAACTCAGTTATGGAGAAATATTTTATAAAGCTATAAAGAGTATAACATATCTGCTATAAATACATCACTGATCAGTTGCTTCTGGTCTTAGGAATAAAAATGTATATACATTATTTTCACCTGTAAGGCAGAATTGAAATGATATGATGAATCCGAGAATCAGAAATGCTAGTTTATGCCGAGGATATTGACGAAAGTCTTGAGCAAGTAAACATATAATCGATTTTCATATACCAGAAGTATTGGACATTGGACTTAATCATCTCTTGGCGTTTTTCAGTTGTTCGTGATTTTAATTGCCTTTGCCACTTTGGTTAGTAGCTAACTAGTGAAAGTAGTTTGAGTTAGGAACGGATAAAAAAAAATATAATGCAATACTATGAATCTATGGTGGATTGATATGCGGACGAATATTCATAATAATTTGTTGTTAATAAAAATTATTGGCTCTAGTATCAGTAAATAAGCTCGCTAAGGAACAATGAAATCAATATCCAGGAAATTGTTGAAATTTTGCTATAGCAGCAGATATTTTTGCAAACGTGATAATATCAACCGGGCCTCTGGTACATTTACTTTTCATGTATTTCGCCGTCGATATCTGACATTTGCTGGACGAGGAGCCATTAATTTTTGATAAAATTCCAAATACAAATACAAAATACAAATGAGAGTGACATTTGATGAAACCTTGGGTTTGATATCTGATGTTCTAACCATTAATGAAGCGCCCACATCTTCCTTGATGTCAAGAGTCAACTGACCAGCTCGGCGGCAGGTAATAAAATACTCCCAAAATCATAGCTAGTTTCATCAAAAGGTACTCATTTCTGATGCGCACTTCAAAAGCTGTTCAATGTTAGTTAATAAACTTAACTAAGTAATCAGTGAAGGACGCAATGAGTGGAATAAACTGGGGGTTTATTTTGTAGTCTCACAAAAGCTTTCGATTATGTTTGCACAGTAATTTGTAAATCTATTAAGATGATACAATTCCAATGAAAATGATGCACAATTGATAGGTACTGTTTTACTTGAGTGACAACTAGTGGAATATTTTAGTAGGGTATCAGATCTAATAGTTACTAATATAGATTGCGTATTGGAGCTGCTGCTCTTTTTAATGTACATACATGATCTGGATAGTAGCGACTTTAGTGCTGCTTTTGTAAATTTCGCAGGTGACACCATCGTGCTTTAGAAAGACAGAACATAGGCCCAGATAAGTGTGGGTTTATCTGGGACATAGGTATAAATAATGACGAGTTTGAAAGAGATTGTGTAGCAAGCAGTTTAATATGAATGAGTCAAACTCGTTTATATCTCATTGAGAAATTTAGAAGGTTTAGAAATGTATGACTGCCCGCTTCTTGGTAGCACACGAAGACCCGAGATTAAGTTGTAATAAAGAGAGTTTTTATTTATATTTTGATACTCGTTTGCAGGTTTTATTGCATGAGTTAGAAAGTTCAATTTTCTGTATTATCTCTTGGATTAAAATAAACGAGCGAAATGTGCAAAACGAAGAAATCAGACCAATAAATTTTTTTAAATGTCTCAAAAACAGTTGTACCAAATATCAACAAACTATATAATTTTGAAATCAGAAAGAGCATGGCTATAATATGTACTTCTATTAAAAAAAAACAAAGTTGATCTGATTTCTTTGTTTTGCGATATTCGATTGTTTTTTTGATATGTTTAAAAGATAATACGGAAAAAATACCTCAATGTTAGTTTTAACAAACCCAGTAGGTAAATTAAAATTCTGTACATAACAAAAACCGGTTTGTAAATAATTCTTCCCAGTGTATATTCGTATATACAATAGATTTTCGTTCCTCACTTCAAAAGTCTAAACGCACACTCTAAGTTAATGCCAAAATTTGATTGAGTCTGCTCTGTTTATTTATTTAATCAGTTTTTCAACACAAATCACCCACACCCCCTCGAGAAACACTCTGCAATAAAAATAGCTACTTACACATTCGTGTGAGATTAGACATATGGTAACATCTCATAAAATCTGTTGCTTACTGCTTTGAAAGTTCGTAAATTCGGATTAATTTTAGTTGATTTATAGCTGCGAAATATCCGCTACCGGTCGTTTCAATACTTATCATATCAGCTGAAATGTCCATAGACTGAACTTGGATTATGCCCAGTTAAAATATCAAGTATGGTGTTGTGGTTTATTCTGAACTAAAATCTGTTAGAATGGGCATCCCACAAGGATCGGCTCTCAGTCCATCATGACCAGTTTAACTTCGCCAAATGACAATGCATTTTTGGGCACCACATTTATCCAGCACTTTCATTTTATCTGCATATTATAGATCATGTTCGCTCAAAATTAAATTCAGTTTTTTTTCTTAGCCAGGCAGGTATATTAACCCAGAAAACGTCATGGCTTGGGATTCTAGGAGCTCGAATGATAGAGTCTTGATTGCGCAAAAATGAACTTTAAGAATAATATATAATTTGTATCATAGGCATAGCTGTAAATCCATCTTTATAAATGAAAAATACTCACCTTTTCAAGTAATCTCGTGCATTAATAACCTGCCTGACGATCTAAGATTACAGAGGGGTGTTTCATTTAAAAGTTAAAGTTTTTATAGACAGATAAACGGTTGAAAATTGTGAAATAATATTATTTTTTATTATATGATATTTGTAGATATGATCTGTATTATGCATGTTGGTATAATTGATTGTTTTGTTTATATTTTTTGTATTAATTTTATATTGACAAACCAATGTACAATATGAATTGTTTGGAAATAAAGACATTCATCTATGTATTTATCTATCCATCATAACTTTTGTACGAATTAGGAGCTTGTGCAGCTTGGGGCTAGGTGAAATTTCCAATAAGCTATATATTGAGATTTTCATGAAAAATATAGCGTTCCATCAAAGACAATGCAGATGCAGGCTTAGAAAGAAGTAGAAAAAGATACAATCAGAATCATGGGGAGATATGCATTAGAGAATTAAAACTCATAATAATAAATTCATATCAATGCTTACAGTTGCGTATCTAAAGAAATAACAAAACCTCAAGAGTAACGAATAGAAGAAAACACCGAAACGATGAGTCGTAGGAGCATAGCTGGCAGGCAGTGGACAAGAACAGCAAAAAACAGGGGAGAGTGGAAAGAGATGGAAGAGATCTACGCCCAGGAATGGGAAAATGCAGGTGTAGAAAGAAGTAGAAGAAGACACAATAAGAAACATGGGGGAGATATGCAATAGAGAATTCAAACTCATCATAATAAACCCATACCAATTCATACAGTTGCGAACCTAAAGACACAATAGGACCTCAAGAGTAACGAAAGAATGAAACACCGAAACGATGAGTCGATTAACCATAACAGGCAGGTAGTGGACGAGAACAGTAAGAAACAGGGAAGAGTGGAAAGAGATGGAAGAGCTCCACGTCCAGGAATGAGCAAATACGACTTTAGAAAGAATTAGAAGAAGATACAATTAGAAACATGAGGAGGTATGGAATAGAGACTTAAAACTCATAATAATAAACTTATGTCAATTAATACAGTTGCGTATCTAAAGAAATAACAAGACCTCAACTCGTTAAACCAAAAAAGTGTGGTCAACAGCTGTTTTGGAAAATAATATTTCCCTTAAGACATAAGATATTGGTATCTATACTAGATGGAATAAGAATCGACAAACCCAGAAATGAAATACTTAGAAAGTTATTATCGATGAAATATTCTGATAATATTTTATACCTACATTTAAAAATAGATCGATATTTGATTTCACCTGTACAACAAATTGTTCCTGCAATAGATAGCCTTTATTTTACACCAATAATATTTGCAATAACAGAATATGGGTTTACGATTAGGAATTATTTAGGTAATATTCACCATCGAACAGCTTAGTAGACTTAAAAACTTAAGCTATTAGAAAGATGAGTGCAATAAATCATAGTATTTCTGAATTAAGTCGGCCCTTAAAGAGATTGGAACTGTGCCATTGTCTGCTAAAATGGTCGTTATTTTATTAAAATAATTTGTAATGCAATTTGGTAAATTTTTCTCGGTAAGTTCAACCCCTTGAAAATTGCTTCCAATGGTATGCGAAAATGTGGAGGACAGTATTTGAAAAAAAATAGATGTTTGCTCTAGGAATACTCTAGGAATACTAAATAATTTTTATTTTAGGAATAATAAGATGACCCCAAAGTAGAAGTGAAGAGAAATAATGACCGATTTTGCCCTGGATCGTGCATTTTTATTTTTATTTTAAAAGTCTGGTCTTTCAACTGAAAATTTTCAAACTAATGGCAGGGTTATATCGAGCACTCTAGTAATAGATGAACCAATTGGAACAAAATTAAGAAAACAAAACAATTTATGAAATTTCATAAATGATTTAATAGTGGGTGCGACAAGGTTGTGAGCTATACAACTATTTTATGAAATCAGAACTAAGCTACAAAGGCTTAAAGTAATTTTAGTCAGGCGTTTTTATGTCGCATTTGTAGTGAGAAAGCAGTTGTAAAGCAAACAATTACAATAGCAACAACATAACCTACTAGGTGTTGAAGCGGTAGCCTTAAATTTTGGTGTAGGGGCCTTCATTTCAGTACTATTTTCATTTGTTTACATCCGAAATGTTCACTTAAAAATCCATTTTAATAAACTTCCGGTACTTTTATTACCGGAAAACTCCGAAAAAGATTATATAGTCACGACGCGCGATCGAGCGTTAGAAAAACTGACAGTAAAAAATATTAAGTCGCCACATTCGCGTCGAGACGCCTATTCAGAAAAACGACGGCGGCGGGGCTCTGCCTGTTTGAAGCGAGGAAGCCGGTGTTACCGATTTAGATTTCGATCTTGGCTTTAGGTGGCAGATACGAGGGGTATAATGAATATGGCTTACAGTTGCACGCAACGATGTGTGTTTTGATGTCATGTTATGAATTGAAATGGAAATTTTAAGGTAAAAGGTGTAAGACAGAAATCCTAGCGAGGACTGTTGCTTTCTTATCTTTTTCATGGTTATGTTTTTAAAACGTCCCGCAAACTCCACCAGCCAACGTCGCTTCGCTACGAATAGCTGTTGTGCAGCTTCAAAGCCATCAAAGCTATGGTAGCACCTTTTTTATTTAATTTTCTAACGCAATTTGTTATTTGTGATAACGGGTCAAATTTTGTAGCTACCTATCAAGTTAAAAAGTATGGTATATTGCCATCTATTCACCTCAGATTAATTTTGTCCAGCGTTCAATCGAACTATAGGTACCGCGATCCGCGATTCTTATACTATATACGTATTATTACCAAGATTTTGCGTAATATGCTTTTTGATGAGAAAATGGTCCGTTTGGCAGTGCAATGCTTTACAATAGGTATTATTATTACCTTACAGCTAGTATATAGTGTTTATTTTGGCTTTTGCCATCAGCCCCCGGCTTACTCAACTTGTAGACGAACCAACTCGAATCTCAGAGAGGGGCAAATTCGCCGCCCTCATAGATCTTTTTCTAACCACCAATCCTGACCAGTACACAATTACAGCTGGTCCGCCATTAGGTACTTCCGACCACAAACCTATTAAAATGGTTTGTGAATTGCCACTTCTACAGAAGGATCCACCATTGCCTCGCAAAATCTGGCAGTACAATTCCGCAAACTGGGACGTCCTAAGAGTCTAACTTCTACCTAGATTTTCATTGGCTCGACGTCTGCTTTTGCACTAACGACCCGTCAGTCTTCTGCGAAGAGATTGCGCAAGTAATCTCCTCAGGAATGGAAGCATACATCTCAAATTCCATCAAATTACCGTCAAAAGGAAAGCCCTGGCTCGACAGAAGATGCGAAAGAGCTGTAGGTAGGAAACAGCAAGCCTACAAGTACTGGGAGCAAAATCAGACCGCTGAAAATCGCAATTATTCTGTCGAAGCGAGAAACGAATGCCAACGTGTGATCGACGAAACTAAGGACAAACACAATCAAAGGATCAGGAATAAACTTTTGCAATGCCCCAGTGGCTCCAGGAATATCTGGTCGGTAGCAAGTAGTAATAACTTTACAGAAACGTCTCTCCACCTTTGACAGACATCACGGCAACCACAGCCAAGGAAAAAGCAAACATGCTCGCCAAAATGTTTTCATCGCACTCTATCTTAGACGACCCCCAGGGCAGGGCTCGCCCCACCATATCGAACATCAACACTACCATGGCAGAAGTCAAGTTTCATCACCGTGATATTCGTAAAATCCTTAAAGAACTGGATACGCAGAAGGCATCAAGACCGGACGGAATACCTGCCATCGTGTTAAAGAACTGCACTAACGAACTAACACCCGTTTTTTCCAGGCTTGTGTCTCTGTCTTACGGAAAAGGGATTTATGTTATGTTCTTGGAAATTCGCTCGAGTGCAACCTGTTCCAAAAAAGGCAAGAAAACTACGTCCTCAAAATATCGCCCAATTGCCTTGCTTCCAATAATCTACAAAGTCGTGGAACGGGTAGTCAATCAGCAACTACTCAAGTACCTCGAGAACAACAGAATAATCAGCGATAATCAATACAGCTTTCGCAAAGAGAGATCGACATGAGATATATCGGCCTATGTCACTCATATATCGAGTTGGGCAACTGAGAACTACGGATAGTCTCGAGCGATTGCGTTGGATATTTCGAAGGCATTCGACAGAGTTTGGCATGACGGACTGCTCAACAAACTGCCGTCCTCCGGACTCCCAGCCTCTCACTGCAGCTGGCTTGCCAGTTTCCTTAAGAACCGATCTCTGCACGTTGCAGTTGATGGACACATCTCAGACACACTCACCATTAACGCGGGCGTGTCTCACTTTCACCAACTCTGTTCCTCATCTATATTAATGACCTGCTGACCAAAAAGAATAATCCTATTTACAGTTTTGCAGATGACAGTACCGTTGTCTCCCAATTTAGTTCAGAAAAACCTTTACCAGCGACTGAGACTTATCATTGCAGGCAGGAGCAGATTACAGCAATTAATCAAGACCTGGAGAAAGTTCAAACTTGGGGCGACAGAAATTTGGTCTAGTTTAATGCAGCAAAGACCCAACCAGCTACATTTATCAAGAGGGCCAATACGGCGGCCTTTACAAAGGGCGACCACGAAAAGGCAGAACACGTTAAAAAACTCGAAGAATCCCTATATATAACTGCCAGAGGTAAACAAATGAGTTCACTGATTATAGATGAAAATTTTCTAGTAAATGTTATACAATGGTTCAGATAGAAGATCGCCAAGAAGCGTTTCGGAAGTTTGGGGAACTTGTGGACTATATTACTCAGCACGCATACATTACTTCCTGTGTAAAAGGACTACTAATTAAAAGATGATAACCAACAAACGGCGAATCAAAAAAACAGTTCAGCATGTCGCAAAAGTATGTGTTTGCCTGGTCCATGTTTACAGAAACATTTAGATTATCTACTAAATGTATAGATACCGCTTTAGTAAAATTACGCTCAAGTTCATTTCTTGACAAAAGACAGTCACAGAGAATACGACAACTTAGCTTATGAGTCTATTATTAAGCAAATTGAAAGATTACCAAGGTACAAATCCCTCTATTGTAGGGAAACTCCAAACGGGGAAAGGCAATTTTGTCATCAGATTTGAATTTGGAAAAAAAAAACTACGAACTGTATAAGTCAGAAAATTCCAATTTTACAGTCTCTTTGTCACAGTACAAAATAATTTTGTATGACATATTTGACTTCCACTTTAAACCTCTCAAAAAAGATACACGTAACTTAAGTGACAACATAAATGCAGGACTAAAGAATCAGAGTTAGGAAGATACTATTTTGAACCTAAAGCAACAGCTTGAAAACCACCAAAATCTGCTAATTTGGCAAAGTCAAAAATGAAAGCTAATATGGAGTTCAAAAAAAAAAAAACAAGAGAATATTGAATGTCTGACATTTGATTTGCAGAAGAATTTTCCATTGCCTAGACTCACCACAAATTTAATATTTTATAAACGTCAACTCTGAGTTTATAACATAGGCATCCATTCGGCTAAGAAAAGTCAGGGAAATTGTATGGTTTGCGTTGAAGGTGAAGCACGAACAGGGGCACAAGAAGTAGCTTCTTACCTGTACAAGTACCTTTCTACAAATCGGATTCAGATTCGTGTGAAGTCCAGAATCGAAATATAAAACTGGTGTGTGTATATGATCAGTAAGCCTATTTTTTTTTAAAGTAATTATATTTACCTAAAAAAAATCAGGTTCTAATGCTTAGATATATTTTGAAGGTAAATCCTTTCCTTAAAAGATTTCACTAAAATTTATTGTAAGTGTCCATTCGTGTTTGTCCAATGACGCAGATTTTAGCGTACACCTGATGAAGACTCAAATGTAATGAAAAGTTGCAGGAAAAATAAGCTAGAAACGTACAGAATGCAAAATAACGATTTTTTGGTACTGTCAATTTGGAGAAGAATATCACTAACAGAAAATTAGATGTCGCAGGTATTTGCAAAAAGCTATCATATAATATATCTAGGTATATCTACGAATTTTTAAAACAAATATTGCTTACTTAAATATTTTTATTTTAGAGCATAAACTGGTTAAAAATAAAACAGATAAAATTAGAGAAGCATGAGCCGATGATTCTTTACCTGAAAGAAACATATAAAGATAATGAATATATTAAAGTGGGTATTTCAAAGAGACAAACAAAAACAAGATCGGCTGCTGTTACTACATCTGACAATGTACTAGCTCCATTATGGCCAGATGGAAAACCTGTAAAAAAATTAAGTCGAAGTTGTTATTTTAACGTAACCTACACCATTTTTTTTTCGTAAAATATTGCCCTACACCATTTTTTTTGTAAAATAAAAAAAAATAAACAGTCATTACAGGTTTTAAATTTTTCAAAAAAAAAACCAACCCACAAAATTCATAGATAATATGAAAAAAATCGAAAAAATACATTTTAAGAATAATAATAACATCAAATTGCACTTGTGCAGTTTACATCCTTGAGCCTGGGCCGAAGTGGCTCTATAACAATTCAAACCAAATTTAATCATTTGTGGAGCCAAAGGCAATCAATTCCAGGGGGGTAAGATCAAATTTATTGTCATGCCTCAAAAAATATCCCATATAACTTTAAATAACGGCGCACTAGCAAAGGAACCAGGCGCTTCTTCTAAGCTGAATTCTCAGGTTCGAAGTCACTGAGGGCTGGTTGCATAACACCATTTAATTATTAGGTGGTACCAACTTCGGCTCAGAAGCGACAAGGACCAACATGGAGTGAAGCAGCTTATATTTTTTTGAAAACTAACACATTTTTACACAAAGTCCGATAAAATTGAAAAATGCAAAGTTATTAGATTTTTGGAAATTACTGGGGATGATAGTGAATCGATGATATAAGAAAGTGAAAATTCTCAAATGCAAAAATATATTAAGGAAGAAATTTTACAATAATTATAATTTCGTGTTTATAAGATCGTGGCTAAGCTGCTATTTTGTGAATTGAAGAAAGCCTTCAGCGACGTAGAATTTAATATTCTTATAAGCTCTTGTAACAAAGTATGTCAAGGTAAACGTTTTAATATTTACCCCGTTATGAATGCACACACATTTGCCAGAACAATGTGTAACAATTTCACATTGAAGTAACTGAAATATTAATTTGCCTTCATTTTAAGTGGAACACGCTATGGTTAGTAAATAGGTCAATAAGAAATGCGCGTTATGACGAATTAACAAGGACACATATATTTTCATGATCACAACTAATATTTACTGAATAATAACATTTTGAAAACATCATCTGCTGTGGACTACAAGACCCTAAATTATTTTCCGGTCAGTTCTTTTCAAATGCTCCAGGTATAATTTTGCATATCAGATTTTCCACTCAATTTAATGTTTGACGAGCCATCGTTCGTCAATAAACACGACTATCTTTGACAGAAAAGTCAATTAAAAGCTCGTATGTTGAGTTGAATTTATTTTCATTTTATTTTGTTTTCATTATGATATTCTATTATGACGTCGATAGCCTATTATGTAACAGATTTTCCGTATTACACAATTTGCATAAGGGTTTGAATTCATCACTTGTTTCCACATTTCCTAAGGGTAAATCATATTTAGGTGATACAAATGTACAAGGAACTTTTCATACAGGGCCTCAAAGGTACGGGGTATTTCAATATGATTTATTTATATCCAAATTAACCATAGGGTGTACTAAGAAATAAAAACTAGCCAATTTGTATTGGTCGCAGTGGAAGGAGTCATTAGGAATATATCGGTTAGTGGCAGTATTTATTCTATATAGATATCAAATTCCAGTATTACATTATTAAAGTATACAAAAATGATAGTTGGCATGAAATAATTATTTAGGTATCACTTTTGTTACTGTTTGTAAAATGGAGATGCAGAAAGTCGTGGTAATTTCTGGGAATTTATTCTAACTAAGCTGAAGGAAAAAAATAATGTTTTCACTAGTAATCTTCCTAGTGCTTAAATTACTACCGGAAATATTTCCGAGAGAATGAATTTTTTTAAAATTATCCCAAGTCGACGACGAGGGATAATTTTTTTTTAATTCATGCTCAAGGAGATATTTCCGCTTATTAATTCAAGAACATGGACGATTCAGTAAGAACATTTCACACCAAAATAATATAAAGAATTACAGTTTCTTTTAGAAAATCAGTAAGAAACTAAACCTACTGAGTAGGCTCTGTGCCTGTCAACAGTTACATACTGCGTCATTGACTCAGTGCAATTTCACATTTTTTTAATTTAGTTTTGTGGCATTTTAGTAGAATGTCTCGTTTCGGGAAAGAAAGTGTGGAAATTATAAGACAAGAAGTTCAGAATTTAACACCATATAATACTAAAAAGAATAAGACAGGGGTATGGAAACAGTTCATAAAACTCTGTAACGAAAAATCTTACAAAATTGAAAATTCATCTATTGAAAAGTTGGCTCATATATTGCAAGATTATGCATTTAATATGAACAGAAGAAAAGGATCAGATTATAAGGAAAGCGCCGTTAAATTGATGCAGAATCTTACCGCCAAACAATTGCAAGAAATGATGTTCACCAAATTTCAGATTAAATTTGATCCATTTTTTGATATTGACTTTGTAGAAACTATATCGCACGTGATGCTAAGCGTCGACAATAATTACAAACGGATCCTTCTAAAAGAAAATCAAGTTCTGCAACATTATCTAATGAAAGATGTAACATAATTCTTGACATGTGAGAGAGGACACGCCAGAGGCTCTTCAACGCAAGTTTTTCCGCCTTTCTTCCCGAGAACTGGCCTGGCGAGGTGGCGAAGGATGTCCAGCGAATGTAAAATACTTTGTGTAGGAAAAAGATAGCAAAGGACTATTTACAGGCCGCATAGAATATAATCCAGTTTTCTCAAAGACTACCCAAGGACGATCCAAGAAATTGGCAGACTGCAAATGGCTGATTACTAATTTTTCCAAATCTGAGGTTTGGTTCGTTTTTCAAAAATTAATACAAAAAAGAGGTGATACTGTCTTAACTGACATATTATTTTAACTGCAAATCCAAACTGGAAGCATCTACAGTTAGAGAAGTGGTACAAAAATTGCCCTATCGGGAAACATACAATTTCTGTGGTTAAATATGATGTCACTGAGATCGGCATTGATACCAAGAAAGTGAAGATCACTAACCAGCCAACCATTCAGCGAGGACAACTGTAGTCTCCAGCTTAGCAAAAGGGGGGGATCAGCGAACATCAGCTGACAATGATCACAGGACATAACAATAGCCAGTCGATTAAGCCTTATTTGCAAAATGACATTGATTATAATAAAAGCGTTATACAAGATATAAGAGATGTCCCCAGTACCAGTCAGAGTATCTCATCAAGTTTGGAAAATCAACCAGGAATTTTTTTTATAATAACTTGATGGTTTTTACCTTGAAATTGATTGCCTTTGGCTCCACAAATGATTACGCTTATTTTGAATTGGTATAGTATAGAGCCCCTTCGGCTCTGGCTGCAGGATGACAAAAGTCAGTTCAAAGCTTGACAATCTGCAAGAGCTTTTTACTGTTTTATTGTATTTGCTAACCATTTTCATTTTTAGTTTCTTTCATTCTTGATAACGATAGCAGAGTTGCCTTCATTAGGATCACTAAACTAGCACTTGTGCAGTTTACATCCAGGAGCCAGAGCCAAAGAGGCTCTATACCAATTCAAAATAAGCGTAATCATTTGTGGAGCCAAAGGCAATCAATTTCAAGGTAAAAATGAATCCTCCACAACAATATAGAACATATTTACAACTTGATGGTATTTAACATTAATGATAAATAATAATTATCACGATAATGAAAACAATATTAATAAGAATTAATTAATTATTTATAATATGAGTCATTTAACTTTGATTTTCATATAGGGCAATAAATACTTTCAATACTTGTTTATAACATGTTGTTTCTTTTTTCGCTTCTTTGTAGGTATATAGATATCTATATTTTGCAAAGAATTCGTTAGATATTTATGGCATAAATCAAACATCTTCCTTAAATTTTAGTTACACGAACTAATTAAAGACAAATTAACATAATTTTAAGCAATCCATTTTAATTTTGTTTTGCTACTAAAATTTACCGAAAATATATTTTTTGCAAATATTCCTCATTTTTTACATTTTCTAATAATTGGATTTAGTCATTACATACCTAAAGCATATGTTCCTAGGATTTTAATAGTATGCAATAAATATTCGAGCGTTAAAATAATGTATTTTATTGGTTATCAACAAATCTGTATCACTACAGTGAATGAAGGCTATATTTTTCTTATTTTTGTTTGTTAGGTGTCTATATTTTGCAAAGAATTCGTTAGATATTTATGGCACAAACGAAACGTCTTCCTTGAATTTTAGAATGAAATAATTAAAAATAAACTGACGGAACTTTAAAGAGTCTATTTTAATTTAAGTTTTGCTCCTAAAATTTGCTGAAAATATATTTTTTGCGAAATATTCCATATAGAGCCATTTCTTTTTTCATTTAGTAATTACATTGGGTTTCTGTGTCCAAGAAATACCTTCCTTAGATTTTAGTTGCATGAGACGAACATTTGTTCGTAAAAAATAATGTATGCTATTAGCTATTAACAAATCTGTGTTACTAAAGTGAACGGAATCTTTATTTTTACATGTTTGTGTGTCAAGTTATGAAAAACTAAATTAATAAAATGCAAAATATTTTATTTTGAAAAGTAGGCAACACTTTGAGATTATTATTGTGTTTCGAGTTAAGGGATATTTGAAATAAGTAGAACGGGAGTTATATGTCATCGGTTTAGATTATTCAAACCTATTAATACAGTATAAAAAGCCCCATCCCCTAGATAACAATGATTGATACAGATTTGGTAGCAGATATGCCCATTTTGGAAATTGCACGAGCCCCCAACTTTTCGTTTTAAATTTTTAACTGCATTTTCCCCTAAGCTGAACCAATATTTTGACAGGGATATCGTGTGTATTATCAACATATTTGCCCATTCCATGGAAAAGTTGATTAATAACCACGATATCCTTACGCAAACCAACAAAAACCCTACACCAAAATGTACATAGCTGTTTGGCAAAAAATTCAGAGCCTTAGCTTTACTTAAATTAAATTGACTCTATTTAGTGTGTTAAATTTACGACTTTGGCTTTCAAGAATTGTCTATTTTTTTTTCAGTTTTCAGCCTCTTGAAATAGGTGTTACACTGGTTCTCGAATAGTAGGAAAAAGGCGGCAAAGCGTGATTTCAATTTCAACATTGGTCTGGTACCGAAAAAGTATAGTTTGGGTCAGTTTTATTATTCATTAATGGATCAGTATACAAAAAACTCATAAATTCTAAGCAAGGCCATTAGATATTGATTAAGTTATAGATTCCACAAAAACATAGTAGCTTCAAATGAACTTTCCATGATCTTTCTAAATAAAAATGTAAGATTACCAATACTAACTATAAAAAGTTAACAATAATGTTCGTGTAAATTTATTGCTATAATTAAATTGCAGTTAATAGATTGAAACTAAATCAAAGTTATGTAAGAAATGTTTAATTTGGCTCCAATATCGTAATAAATTTAGCAGCCAATCTTTATGTCGATAGACAAAACGATACATACAAAAATATTTGATGAGGAAATTCCCTATGTTCTAGCAAATGCTATTCTGGTAGTGTGTACCAGACAGGTATCTAGCAGAGACAGGATGATAAGACTCTCTCTATATATTGTCTGTAGACGTTTGAATCCGTCGTGAGTTTTCCATTATAATCTATAATTTCCTTAGTCTTTTTTCTAAGAATCATCATGATCTTTAAAATATATTTTTCACTAAGCAAATTATTTTAATGCTCTTATCTAAAAAGCATTATAGTTAATTATGTATTTATCATCATGAAACTTTGGTTTGTACTTGATGTAACACTAAATATTTATGCCTTTTTTCTTAAAATGGGAGCAGCCTTTTTTTTTTTCAGTGAAACAGCTCTTCCGATGTTATCTTCCTAATGTGACACTAATACTTAGTCTTAAAGTCAAATTATGGAGCATTTTCCTCTAAAAGTATTTGGCGCACAAATTAGTTATGCAGAAATACCTTCATTAGGGATTCTAAAAGTGTCTCTTATTATGCACACCCATAAATAGATAGAGATGCGTTGAAATAATATTTTTCATTATGGATGTGTATATTAATGATTTTATTTAAGCATATTTAACGCAGGGGTACGCAGTATACAAGGTGGGTTTTCTTGTGAGGTTTATTCGTTGAGTACAGCCAAGGTTTACAGAAATATTTTGTTTATTAAACTTTGGTACCTCTGTGAATTAGATAAGCTTCATTATTGATTAGTTCAAATTATTCGCCTATGATTTTTACATGAAGAGAAAAACATGACCCTTCCTATTGCATATCAAGGCAGGGTAAAAGAAAGAGTGGAATTGCTAAGAATACGATGACAAAACCAGTCTGCCAAAAGATGATAGGGCTAACAATTGAAACTTATAACATTTAGTTGATGAATAACGTTTCAATCGTTAACCCATGAACTGAAATGAAACTGAATATGATAAAGATATATCTAAATGATTAAAGGAATCGGACGGCTTTGTCTACCTCGTATATAAAAGGTGAAAATATCTTCGCCAAAATGTATCTAAGTGCATTTTTATACAACAGCTCACACGATGAGAAAAGAAAAGCGAAAGTTTATAGAATCACATAGATAAACAGTACATCAGAAAAAAAG
>MU182074.1:256162-267145 GCA_016904865.1 Pissodes strobi
ATATGATTTCAACTTGTTGTAGACAAGCGGTAAGATGTTAAATGACATTAGGGTTCTGCAGTCTAGGCTGCTAGAACTTTCAAAACTCTGAAAAAATTTTCGTGAAATTGATTTTGATATGTATTCCCTCTTCCTTCGCAGGTAGTACCTAAACACCATCACAATCCATTTTGTACTCGATCATACTCTTTAATAAAAATATGGTGTTTCTTGGTCTATATTAGATGATTGGTAAATGAAAATTATTTTTCGGAAGACCATAAAACTGATATAGGAGCTTGATTTTCAATTAGGTTCGGGAAAAGCACCATCTGTGACCGGTTTCGGCTTATAAGTCTCGTCAGACAGGCTATCGGGTACCTTCCACGACTCCAATCGAAAATACAAGCTCCCTTATGAGTTCAAGATATTGTAGACGAACGGTAAGATGTTAAATCGCATTAGGGTTCTGCAGTCTAGGCTGCTAGCACTTTCATAAATTTGAAAAATGTTTCGTGAAATTGATTTTAATATGTATCGGCTCTTCCTTCGGAGGCAGTAACCAACCACAAACAAAATCCATTTTGTACTCGATAGTACTCTTTAATAAAAATATGGTGTTTTTTGGCTTATATCAAAATTTAGTTTAATAATATATAACTTATCGTTAACTAAGTATGATGTGTTATATTATTATCGTGTTATATTTCATTTAATATAAAAATCAACTCTATAGCCTGATCACTTATTTTTTACCAACATAACAAAATTAAAATTACAATTAAAAATAAACATTACTTCGGACCTGAACTAACAGATCTCTGTTTTTCATTATAAACCTTACAGATGTGGCTGAAGCGTTTTATTAAAGTTTCATTGTTATAAGTTATTGGGTTCTTTTTTATCTTTTTGGAGTTTTTAGTCGGTTTGTAATATTTTTGAATATACTTTTACTTCTATGAATAAATGATTCCGGTGATATACCTACTTTTTAGGGATATTAAATCTGATAGCATTTTTCTCGGAATTTTTCTGGCGTTATATTTTTGCAGATTATATTTTCTCCTACGTACGTAACTTATGCAAACAATTACAGTTTTAGTCACTCTTTCTGGTCTCCTCTATTGACTTTTTTTGACAACGTTAATTATTGATAAACACCTTTGAAGTAATTCAGTGCATGAATTACTACATACATTCTGAAATCATAACTAGAATTTATTAAAGTCTGGAAAATACGGCGTAATAAATAATATTCGCTGATTCAAATCTTAATATTTTAGTTCTCCATCCAATCCACATGTGGTTTTTGTTTTTAATACGGGAAACTAAAATTAATCATGTGACGTAATATTTCAAATAGTTGTTATATTTTTCGAAGGCTCCGCGAGTTCTATATTTAAAACTTTAAATTTAGGTTAATACGACCAACCGGTACACTCTGTTGCAAAAGCCGGTCGGGCATTGTAATTTTCTTCGCATGCTTAATTGGTGTTTAATGGGCTTTCATAGATTGCATGACATCACTGCGTACAATGAAATATTATTATTGCCGTATATCCTTTATTTTTTAATATTTTTTGTCGTTTTCAACAAAACGCATGCATAAATGTATGCGTTACATGGTGACAGATCATTTGCCGGTGGGTATATGCTTGGATTATGATAAATATTAAAATAATCCGCAGTATTAACAGTCAAATGGAGTTTTGTCTATTTTCATTACTATTTCAATTCCTCTAGTTTTCTCTTAGCCCTTTTGCAGAATGTTACAACAACCCGATATGAATTATTCGATTTTACTGAATTATCTTTTTAATAATACTCTGGTCCCAAGAGTAGTACATAAAAGAATTAGACACCAAACTTTGCTTTATATGTGGGAAGGCTGGATACATTTCGCGGCAAATATCTGAATAAAATAATAAGATTATTTACTTGCGTGTTTGCAGGACGAGAAACTCACTCTGCCTATTAATTATGTGCAAGATTCGTTAAGTGACATTTAGAAAAACTTTAAATGTTTCTCTGTTTAGAAAATGATTGGAAAATGGAATTTTCAGGAAAAATTGAGAAACTTCGATGAAGGCTTAATTTTTTGTTTACCAAATGTATTTTTTTAGAAAAGCCGATAATTTGAATAGAATCTGTATTAGAAGATACTTTGGAAATGATGATGCTTTTCATACAGGGTGAGCCAGTTGAATTTTAGCTTTTCACGATTCTGAGTTTTGTCATGACATCACTTAATATTTTATTACTGGAAAAGCGAATAATCAGGAGCAACCATACTAAAAAATCGCATCGATCCAATTGCAAATGCCGAATTGGTGCCTCGTGAATTTTGCTATAAAACATTCTTTAACAATTTTCCTTGCGTGATCGGGAAATACGAGGAAATCAAGGTTAAGTCCAAACATACAGAAAATCGCAAGAAAATCAATGTTTTAGCAATATTACGAGTCTGAATTAGGATTGGAAAATGAGTTAAATTTTTGGTGATTATGGGTTAGTTTGGGTAAGTTTGGGTGAGAGGCAGGTTCTTACGGGTTTCATCTTAAGTTTTGTTGTAAAATAGAGGGTGTTCTATTAAAGATTCACCATGTTTCTGTTTTTTTATCAACTCTGCGATATCCCTGTATTATATTTTTGAACATTTTCTGGCGGTTTAAGATGATGCCTACAACTTTTGCATTTAAAGGTTTCCACCTTGTATAATAACCGCGCTAGACGCTATCTAAATATAAGGAATGACCCCGTCCAAAAGAAAAATGTCTAACCAAATTACTGTTTTTATCAAAAAACGAGGACTATTAAAGCCGAGTTAAAATTGCTTGACTAACTTTTGGAATGCATTTGGGGATCAGTGTTGCGTTTATTTAAACTAGCTACCCTTTCAGTCGTAAATTATACATATTTTAGATGTTTTTCAACGCGAGCTAACTTTTGATAATTATTTTTGAATTTTATACTGCTTTAAAATAGAAATTTTACAAAAATGCACATTTTTCAACAAAATATTATTGCATATAATGGAAGATCTATATCAGTTAACCAAACAAAAACTAGAAATAAATAAGTATAACAACTTTTAAGCTGAAACCACAGGGAAATGAAATTTTCAAAATTGTCAAATAAAATAAATAAATGCTCGAAGAAATGCATTTATAAATACGTAAACGTTCACTGCTTATTCGTGGTTTTTTACTCTCTAGTTTCTTCCGATTACGTCACTGAAATTAGCAAGTTTTAAACTAACCCAACTACCGAATATTTTGCGGCGGTGGTAAACTCGTCGCCAAGATTACCTGCTCCACTAATCCGACATGTAAATTGATCGCCGGAATTTAAGGGTTCATTTATAGGTAAATTGGTCGCCGGGTTTTTATGTCGGAACCAAAAAGAAAAACAAATGGTGCACTTTACTTTGACTTGTTTATTATTCAAAAGCAACATTTATATAATAGTACCTAAACATTCAATATACCAAGTACATTAGGTATTGAATAATACAGTCTACATTGACTAGCTCATTATTTTGAAGGAACATCGATCTATATATGTATATTGTATATGATACGCAGTTTAGAAAAGACTTTTTATGTACATTATAAATAGAAATGAATTGAAATAATAGAAATAATTTTTAAATAATGCACTCTACATTGACTAGGTTATTATTTCGAAGGAACATCTATAAGTATATATGTATGTACAAGTACATAATAGAACACATTAAAAATACAAAGTACATTTTTAGTACACAATTTTTAAAAGGCGCATGTTATGTAGGTACATTATAGTTATTATAAGTAAGATGTACATTTTACGTAATGCAGTCGATTTATTTCTCCTGATTTATATCTTCTGACCAAATTTTCAAGTGATGCTAACTTAGCTTTAACATTTTTGTCTTTGAAATTGGTACAAAACTTTGTATTTTTACATACGTTTCAATTTGACATTCTTTTAACTTTTCAAGGAAGACATATATGGAGGGATGTGTTGTGTAAAAGGAAGAATTACCGATGCAGGTAGGTACTCAAGAAAACGCCGGCGACGAATTTACATGTCATTAGCAGCAACCCTTTTCGAAATGCAGGTAAAGGGATTATCTTGGCGACCAATTTACATCCGTCCATATTTTGAATACAAAGATTTGGTCTCTTTTTTTTGGGTGCGAAAAGGAGCTTTTGCACTTGCATTCACTATAAATCAAAATTAACTACAATAATAGAAGTTCACACTTTTTTTAAGCGAGTATACATGGGACTAATAGGCAGTTAAACCATCCACATTATTTTACCGCTAACTTGTGGAAAAATATATCTGTCTCTTAATTGTGTTTAATTAAACAAAAATTCAAAAGAAGGCAGCAACATTGGCCGAGAAGATGTCGCATGCCGACTACTGCTGAAGATAATGGCTATATTGGCCGAACTATAAACCCAAACTTATAGCAAGGTCGCTATTTTACCTTGCAACTTTTTAATTTTTTTTAGCAAAGATAACATATACCTGGGTTAAAATAATGAACTCGCCACTCTCTTAGTGCCGTGGCTTACATCTTACAGGGAAACGCGAAGGAATCGCTGCTTATCGTGCAATCGTGACTTAGCACAGGATGTGTTATGACATAAAAATAATGATCCTGGCGACACAAATAAAGCTATTAACACCTAAATAATATAAAATAATATAAACTCATACGTTGGCGCAAATGAAAGATTTGCAAAAATTATTGTTAATTTTAACACCATATTCGATTTTAAACCTAATTGGCATCACCTATCGATTGAGCACAAACTTAAATTTAAAAAACATTTAAAAAACCTAAAGTTTAATATAAAAAAAGTCTCTCAGTACTCAGTTTAATAAAATTTTGGTGCGGTTGGGATTTTATAACATTTTTTGTTCGGCGAAAACCGAAATTTCGAAAATATTCCTTTTTCAAAATTTATATCTGGCAAGCCTATAGTAGAATCTGTAGAAGTTCATATGAATGAAAAATATCTTTATTATCATCGTCGTGAAAACCGCCAGATGTTTGTTTGTTATCGGGGTAGTTGTGGATTAATATTTGGAACCTATCTTGTTTTTAAAAGCCACTTGTTACAAGTTCATTTTCCACAAGTAGAGTAGATACCAAATCTGGCGTTGTTTATTGCTGTTCTTTGGTAAATTGTGATTTTAGAGAACAAAATCAATTACAATCTTCTAGATGAAGGAAACACTGCAAAATGTCCACTATTTCTGACATGCAAATTGCAAAAACCGTTTAAAATTAAAATGTTTTAAAAACCACCTTCTTAGAAAACATTCATTTGTAATTAATGACGTATTTATTAACAAAAATGCTCTCCTTGATTCTATAAATACCGTCACAAATTTTGATAATAACGGAAAATGCACAGAAAATTTAGGAGATCTCGGTTTAAAATTGATAAGCTCTCTTTACCTAAATTTAGAAAGCAGACATTTTTTAATAAACAAATCAGTACAGTTTATGGTAGACAGCATGCTTGATGTAGATGAATTAAATACTCAGTATATGATACAATCGCTCTGGAAAAATAATATTAATATAGAGGTAGGTTTATTAGAAAATAATTTATTTTTTAAAAGTTGTATAAACAATATTTTAATTTTGTTCCGACGGCGACGATTCCAATAAAGCTATCGATGGATCAGTTTTTTATTATGTTGCGATAATGCAGAAAATAAAAATACTTTTCAAGAATGAAAACTTTACTAATTTTTTTATGTAATAACATTGATAAAAAATATATTCTTAATTTCTGATATTAAAGATGGTCCTTGCGTTAAAATAATTAGAGATCGGCAAGACAAGAAATCTTGTCTTGGCAAGCATTTTTTTGTCTGGTCTTGAAATATTTTCAAGAAATAAAAAAAAAATCTTGTCTTGAGAGTTGGTGTCTTGTCTTGACTCAAGAAATCTTGGAATTTCTTGGTATCTTGACAAAAAGGGAATCCCCGTTTAAAAGTAGCGGTTGGCTGATGTGATATTTATGCTTTATGCGTAGAATCAAAGTTTACAGAATTAAAAATATACGTTGATTCACTCCGCGCCATCGTCAAATTCCACTCCACCACTCCCCGCCTGCCCGGACTGGTGCCAGACTACACTCGTTGCTGGATGCGTACACGGTGTTTTAAGTTTATTTTAAATTTGTATACGGTCCGGCGTATAGGGTGAGATTTAAAAAATAGCGGTTTGTTTTTGGTGGATCTCTGAGTAAAATGTGTAGTAGAAATATTTGTTCAGTAGATGATTGTGAAAGTCGAATGGCAGCCAATATATCGTTCTTTAGGTGCCCAAAAGATGAAGGAAGGTATATATTAGTTTATTATAAGCTTTTATTTAACTTCACTTGTATGTTTGGGTCAAATCTTACAAGTTAAATTTGACCTACTTCCCGCCAATGTTCAATATTAATATCGATTTATAGTGAGTACAATACAGTATGTAATAAAAAAACTTGCAGGTGTCGAGCCTGGAAAAGAATTAGAATTTATAGGATCCCACAAATATGCGAATGATACACCAATGCAATGTCATAGCCGTATTAGAATTTGTGGTTTGCATTTTAATGAAAACAGTTTTGCAAATTCTTCTAGGAGCTGTATACAATCCTATGCTGTCCCATCAACCGGGATACCAACTAAAAAAGGTAACTTTTAATCAGATTTTGTGCATTTGCAAATAATGTAAGATGGGTGCAAATATAGGTTTATCTAAAAGTCTATTACTTTCAATTTTGTGCTAATTAGTTATTGTGGTAAAATTAACGAAATATAGAAATTGCTAAAATGTAGACATTTAGTTTTGCAAAACTTTCTCCAAAATAATTTGTAAAGTTTTGCAAAACTATGATGTAGTTCATCCCCAAAATAAATTAAAGTAAATAATTTTGCACGGGGTATTTAATTTCATTCTTGAAGTAAAAAACATAAATTTTACAAATTTTATTTAAATATGCAATCGTATTTACCGTAATTTTTTAAAAATATGCTAAATAATCATCTTTTTTTGTAACTTCACAAAATATATTTTTTAAAATTTGAATGAAAACATATTTCATTAATTAAATCCCTCCATTTATTACTTCCTAAGCGGGAAATGTTACTCTATGTTCCCCAATAGCGCTTTGACCGAAGTAAATCGCATCAAACTCGGCTTTTATTGCCTCAATACCCCCTACATTTTTTTACCGTCGCGTTCCGTCCTCGGCTCGCCTTTGATATGACGATTTCATTGAATTGGCGCTTAGTGCACCAACTTATATTTTTAATTGTGTAAACTTTGGTAGAATCGAGGTTCAGGCGGCCAGGGCCAGGGTAGTATTATTTTACAGTTCTTTGCTTCATATGCGTTATTACGTAGCGAAATTTACGCCACTGAAGTAGACCAGCTCTGCAAAGTTCGTTTTGATTCTAATATCTTAGGCCATAACATATCCAAAAATGATAAAAAAATCCTCTGAAAATAAAAAGTCATTAAGCATTAAAAAATGATACAATTTAATTTGGCCCACAAGACATCTACCAAAATTAAAATATCAATTTCAATTTTGTTTGTATATGTCTGTTTTTTTAATGGTCAATATTCCGAAACCTTTCCAATCTTTTTTGCATATTTTTACATATTCATTTCATTCGGTGGATTTTTGCAACGACCTTAAACATTAGTTTTAAAAAATACCCCCTTTTGTGTGCGCCATTGAAGTAGACCCGCTTTGCAAAGTACTTTTTGATAACAATACCTTAAGCCATAACATATCCAAAAATGATAAAATAATCCTTTGAAAATAAAAAACTACACACAGCGTCAAAAGTCTTGGCCCCCAACTACTTTTCTCATAAGACAAAGACACGATACAAGCATGTCTGCCTGAAAACATTAATATCTACTTTAATAAATAGTGAAACAAAGTGATTCAAAAAAGAAAATGCTAATATGAGATGAAGCTACAAATGTGTTACAAAGTGAATCTACTGCCGTAACCAGTGGACTATATGCAGAGTGTTGAGAGTTTTTTGAGAGTTTTTAGATAAACATAAATTTTTGACTCTCCCCGTATGAAATCTAAAGTTTGACCAAGGTCTTAGAGTGGATAACTTTGCCAATGAATTGTCTATAATGTAATACCAAAAATTTAAGTCAAAATTCAAGATTTTTTTATACCGAGTGAATTCAAAATTTAGGATTTCTCTGAAACTTCTTAACACTTTGTCTGTACCTACATAGTCCACGGGTTACAGCAGTACATTAATTTTGTAATAATTTTGAAGTTTCTTTTTGGCATTTTAATTTTTGAATCACTTTGTTTGCATATTTAATAAACTAGATATGCGTTTTTTGCAGGCGGACATGTTTGCATTGCCTCTCATGAGAAAAGTAGTTGGGGGTCCAAGACTTTTGCAGTGGTGTGTAGAAAGGTTCCAATTTAACTTGGCGAATAGTGTATATGTCAACTTTGGACATCCGGCAAAGTGCATAATATATATTTTTTATTCATCTGTTAAAAATGTTGCAGTGCTTTGTTTTTTTCCAATAAACTAGCACAAATTAGTTTTTTTTTATAATTATAGGTTTTCAAGAAATTTCAAGATTTTCTTTATTTCTTTCCGAGAATTCTTGATCTTGAGAAGTAATTTCTTGTCTTGTCTTGAAAAACAAGGATCATTTCTTGTCTTGAAATCAAGACAAGATCAAGAAGTTTTCAAGAAAATGATGACCCCTAAAAATAATTATTTCTATGCGGTATGAATAATGTCTAATGAAAACTTATTTTGTTTCAGAGCAAACCTACTATAAGGTGTTTATGGAGCGTCAAGAGGTTTATGAATCTAATTCATTTAATGCCTGATTCATGGTATGGCTATGGCCTTTTATTTTCAATTTTGTGTATCCAAAGGAAGGGACAGTCATATTTGAAATGATGCAACTATTCCATCTCAAAACATCCTCTCTGGAACCAAAGATAAAAGGAAAAGTGCTCACCCTAATGAGAAATCTTAGCGCGGTTTTTAATTAATCTATTTTCTCTAATATTTTATTGGTTAGTCACTATTCTTTTCTATATAATTATATTTTTATATTTCATGCTTAATTTTTTGAAATAATTTCGAATTCAAACATCAGAGTTCATACACCTTATAAATAGTAGGCATGCGTTATCCATTTTTATATAGTTCCCGAGAGTATCAATTTGGATTCTGCATATTTGCTTAGTGATATTCTTAACATATAAATATTTGAAATTTAAGATAGAATCTATATTACGTATTTGTTCTTGTTGCTTATTTTAGAAAATATATATTATTTTTGGTCTTATTCATTTTTCTGTTCTATGTTCTGTGTCTGTACCTGTATACTTACCAATGTGCATAAATAATATTTTAACGGTCTGATGTTTCATTTTCTCCGTTTATTCCGTTTGTTTAAATATAAATGTATTTATATTTTTTAAACGTTTGCATTTTTTATTATATATCTTATAATTATATATCATAAAAAACATTATTACATTGTAAATAATTGTAATAGTACATCAATATCAATGTAAAAAGTACTTCTTGGACTGTTTAATATCACATTGCCTTTTCACGGAGGAAAATTTTAACCCCACATCGAAGAGGTGCAATAACACATCATTTCAGTAAAAATACTACGTTGTTAAGGTTAAATGTACAGCGTACACTTACACTAACTTGGAAAAGTACGTAAGACGATGTAATTATCCATGTCAAGAAAATAAATACACGAAACATGTAAAATTACACATGTAACATTTCTTTCAAAACCAATTTATACCTTTATTAGATGTGGCATCAAAGTAGCCAATGATCTAGAGCCTAAAACTGTCTATTAGTGTATACTCTTGTATACACTGCTGAAATTTTATTAGGAAACTAAATTTTTGATAACGATTAAGTTTCAGTATACTTTAGTTCCCTTATATTTTATCCATAAACTACCGAGAGATTTCCACTTTTTGCACTCTCTCGTATTAAATATCATCATGTACTTAACACATATTTATCGAGCAAATGGTTTTGTATTTTTAGTTTATTTATATTCTTTAGCTCGCCTAAGAAAATTTAATTCATAATAAAACTTACAACACCAAATTTTGATATCCCTATATAAAATTTTGCCTATTATTGGCAACTTACTATTAACTATTTTTGTTTAAAATTTGTACCTTTTTTTGGGTAGTTGGGAAAGTTTAAAATTCACATTGTCGAAAAACTAATTCAACAACACAAAAATAAATATTGCGACAAAAGATGTATTTATTTCCAATTATTGAGTTGATTGCGTTGAGTGCGTTTATATACTTTTATAATATTTACTTCTTTATTTCTAACTCAATTTTTAAGGACTATAAAATTACACAAGAAGTATATTTTTTTGTTTAAGAATTGAAATGAATTTCTAGCAAATACAAGGACACGGCAATTCTGACTGAAAGAAAATATAAATGGATAACAATAACTGATCGAAAAATGTAATTGTAAAAAAATTGAACCAGTGACTAGTGGTACAGGGTGAGTCAACGATTCAATAAAGTAAGTTTGCCTTTATAGGTAAATTATGCTAATAAAGTGTGTTTACTAGAATATATCTTTACTAAGTGTGCACGTTTTAAAATTATTTACGAATATACAGGGTGCGCTAAAAAAAGTAAGGCATTACACATTTTTATCATTTTAAATGGGGCCCAATATATATTATTCAATTTTTAATACTACGTGTAATTCTGAAACTTTTTTATTATAAGTTTAATATTTGTAACAATTGCAGTTTATGAAATAATGAGGCTTTTAACTAAAAAATCACAATTTCAAGCGTCTCTTTATTATTAACTACCACCCTCTATTTCACTAGAAAATTATTTATATTTGAGAACAAGGAACACTAGGATCAAGCCCATGCTCTGCCTAAAAATATTGGATGTAGAAGCTAATATATATATA
>MU182074.1:283315-327971 GCA_016904865.1 Pissodes strobi
TCTGTGGCGATTTTCATTTTCAAAATTGTATCCGTTTCTAGGTTGTTCGAACGCCCCATGGTTAATTAAATTAACTACGATTTTTGTGAATTGGGTTTTATGAGGCTGCCATCGCGTCGTTAGGGGGAAAACCTCCAAATACCTTGCTGAGGTAATGTTGGCGTTTCTGTATGACTGCAAGTACAGCGCTAACATGTCAAACTTTTCTTTATTTGAATAGGTTTCGACAATTTTGTATCAGATTTATGATTTTAATGAGAGAAAACGTACTACTAATTAAAACACCACTTTGATACTTTAAATTATTTAACGTCAAAGTCAGAGCCTCCTTAGATGGACAAAATGTGCTACTTACAAACACCCAATTTTCTGACAAATAAATCATGGCCTCCTTAGAAAAAATTAAGACCTAACTTTACGAAGTGTGATATTTTGATGATACTCAAATCTTTTATGCACTTGTGAGGCATCACTAGACTGGAAATTTTACGCTCTTTCCAAAAATCGAAAAATCAAATATGGCGGCCATAAGAAAAATGAAAATTGAGGCGGGTTGCGGGAGAACAAAATACGATCGAGACATGTCATACATGCTATCTTATTCGCCTTAAAAAAGTGTCTAAATGACGTCACATTTTGACAGATGTCAAATTAACCGTTTCGGATTTACTGGCGAAAAACGAAATCCGCCATTTTCGGTTTTTCACCGATAATTCCAAAACCAATTGACCGATCGTAAATCTGAAGCCGGTTATCGAATGCGCTAAGCTTCCTCTAAAACTTTCCCCATTTAACCTTTGCTGTAGGTCGAATAGGAGCCGAGATCCCTGTATAGAGAAGCGAATCTGGGACACACTGTATATCTGCTTCAGCACTTTGTCATGAGTAGCGGACTACAAACCCTTTTCTGTGAATTCAAGAGATGGAACGGTTATTTCTCGTAGTCGTACACAAATTATTCTTTCAGCTGGTAATTTTTATTAGACAACGCTTATTTAGTGTCTTTAATTTCATTATAGAAAAATAGCTTCGTCCATGCATGCATATTTTTAATTCTTGAAATAATTTTTGCAAATAATATTATGTGAAACGTAAAGCTTCAGTTAAGTAGGATCAAGCGAACACGGCGAGGAAACTTTGAACTTATATAGAAAGTTATTATGCGTTATAGACAAGGTGAAACAATTGCGAATTATGAAAATATATACAGTGCACAGGATGCCCCAAAAAAATAAATTTTAATTAATATTACTGTCAACGTTAATGTAATGCTGAAGGGGTCTGATATATTTTAAGCGATCGTATGCCATCTGTAGAAAGAGCATTTGATCAGAACATACTTACTTATTAAAGTGAACTTTATAACATTAATCATATCGATATCTAATATCTCAATATAAGCTGCTTGTCAAAAAAAAGAAAAACATAATTTTAGCATAATTTTTAAACTGTTGTAGTTGGAAAACGAATTGGCAGATTGGAATAATCTTTTCAGATCCTAAAAGGCCGTTTCATTGAGATTTCACGCTAATGTGACAATTTGCGCTAATAAGGACATTTGGATATTCTAATAGTACTGATTTTTTTTCTAAAAACGGACCTTTTGTGTGAAAAATTGTGATATTCTGCTATAGTTTTATTAATTGCAATATTTCTATCGATAATCAAACAATTTCATATGCAAGCATAGCCAGTATTATATACTGAATGTCTGCATTTTCAATTTTTCATTGCACAGGGTAGAAAAAAAGTTGCGATGAATCCAAAACTTTGTTGGAAATCATGTTATTAAATTTTTTTGACTTTGGAAGATCTAATGACGTGGCATTTTGTTGCCAGGCAACCACTCTATCATTTGTCGGTCGCCGATCATTCATTGTTAAAAAGACTCATCCAGGTAGAGCGAGAATTTTTCAAGAAATTATGAGAGAGAATAGCATTGGGCGAGCTGAGTGGTCTGCTAGATCTCCCGATACGAATGTTATAGAGTATAAAGCATGTGTAGAGTAGAATAAAATTAAAGTGAAATTAGAAGGAGATTGAGCTGGATGATTTAGCGAGTGCAATTAGAACAGACGGGGAGGTTGTTCCCCAAGATTTTGTTAACTGAGATGCATTTTAAGATCCTTTACACAAATAGAGCACTATGTAAAAATCGACCTCTCCTATTATTGGTCGATACGCATGGCCCTCCGCTCGCTTCGCTCGCTACGGGGGCTCAAGAAAAGGAACCTAACCAGGTGCTAACCGAAACTAACCCATGACATACCCAAAATCAAGAAAAAAACTGTTTAGAAACATAATCTTTAAAAAAATTAAAAAAAGTAACGGGATTGAACCCGTTCAGGTGAGACCCAGCCATCTAAACCTCTCAACCACGAGAGCTCTTGCCACAAAGTGATTACATCACGAAGACATATTGTAATACGAGATAGATCGATCAATAGGAGAAGTCGATTTTTACATAGTGCTCTATTTGTGTAAAGGATCTTAAAATGCAACTGAGATATGGCCTTTTAAAAGCAAAGAATTTACAGATTACTATTCCAAGCACCCTCACAATACATTTGATGGTCCTCGTTAGATGGCGCCATTTCATTTTCCAAGTTTAGAGCACAAACTGGGTGGTTATTGAGAAGTAACATACCGTTTGCGAACTTATTCATTATTAAATAGCAGTAATGGATGTTCACTACGACTTCAAGATATAAGGGTGAGTTTATTTAAAAATTAAAAGCCAAAATAACCCTATAGGTATTAAAATCAATCAAATAATATCATTAGATAATTGAAGTTAGGATATGTTGAAAATCGGCGTGATGTGCGAGTTTCACGTGGGCGTAAATACGGGTGTCCTTCTAAAAGGACAGTGGACTAATATAGTACATTTTTCCAGACGAGATATGTTTGCTAATCTTGTTTCGATATTGTAAGATGACGAGGACGACATCAGCACTAATCCAGTGGGCATTGCAATTATGCCACCTACTAACTCGTGCGACGTGAATAACTTGCCAGCTGCTCAGCTTCGAGCAGAAATCGAACTGTTCACAACTAATTCTGACGACGAATGGGGAGATGAAGACTAAATCCCACTGTCAAAATTGCGTAAAGTCATATTGTCCAAAAAGCATTATGATCAAATCAGGAATAAAACCTACAAGTGGCAAAACAAGACATTGAAAATTCACGTCCAGAACTTGAGTGGACCAATTTATTTTTGCCTTCTAACAATCTTTCACCAAAACAGTTATTTGAAAATTATTTCGACAAGGAGTCAATAGACGTGTTTGTTACTTGCATTACATATTTTATCAAACATACATTGTTGTGATAATAATAATTTGGATAAGAACGATATATTTGCTTTCTAAGGTTCGACCTTTTCTTGATAAAATGAACGGTCGATTTCTTGATTTCGCCCAAATTGATCAGTTTCACTGGGTCGATGAAACTATGGTGCCTTCCTTCGGCCGGCACGGCTGTAAACAGTTTATATGATGCAAGCCATTGAGATATGGGTATATAAACTATGAGTCGGTGCTTCCGCTACTGAATATATAACGTGGTATGAACCATATCAAGGTGCCAAATCTGAAATCAAGGATTGCTACAAAAACCTAGGGCTGGGGCCTTCTTAGCTTCTAGCTTACAGTATCTGTTTCGATATCTTTTTTACGACTTAACTTCTAATCGAAGCACTAACAGAGAAGGAGATGAAGGGTACGGGGACTATAAGGAAAAATCGGCTTGTTAATTGTCAGTTGGCATCTGATGCAAACCTCAAGAAAAATCGTGGAGGCTTTGATTTCAGAGTGTCCAGTGAAAAATCTATAGTTCTTGTAAAGTGGTCTGACAACAATACGGTCCATATAGCTTCAACTTATTATGGTGTATTTCCATTACACCAGGTCACCCGTTATTCTCAGAATAGGCACAGGCATTAGCAACAACCGCAAAATGTAGAGAAGTATAACACCAGTATAGCGGGTGTGGATCGAAGCGATTAAAATATCATCTTATATCGTGTCAGTATTAGAGGCAAAAAAATGGTATTTCCCCCTAATAACACACTTACTCGATGCTGCTGAGCAAAACGCATGGCAACTTCATCAAACACAAGGAGGCAAACTCGATCATTATTTGGCCTTCCCGAAAAATGTTGTCATGTCTCTCATTCAAAGTAATAGAGAAGGTAGAGGGCTCAATTTATGCATGAAGCTTAAACCACCTCATTGGAGAATGTGGAGTCGAGGTATGACTGATTAGGTCACCTAATTGAAGAGCAAGATAGACAAACAAGATGAGTGTGCCACAAGAAAGTGTAAACAAAATGCCGGAAATGTAATGTAACACTTCATGTTCGTTTCATTACATATCATTTGAGGCCATAATTAGCGTTTAAAGATCCTTTACACAAATAGTGCACTATGTAAAAATCGACCTCTCCTATTGGTCGATCCATCTCGTATTACGATATGTCTGCGTGATGCAATCGATTTCTGTCAAGAGCTTTCGTGGTGTAGAGGTTTATACAGCTGGGTCTCACCTGGACAGCCTAGGTTCGAACCCCGTTGCTATTTTTAATTTTTTATTTTTTTAAGATTATGTTTCTAAACAGTTTTTTTCTTGATTTTGGGTATGTCTTGGGTTAGTTTGGGTTAGCACCTAGTTAGTTTCCTTTTCTTGAGCCCCCGTAGCGAGCGAAGCGAGCGAAGGGCCATGCGGATCGACCAATAGAAAAGGCCGATTTTTATATAGTGCACTATTTGTGTAAAGGATCTTATAATTCCCATAATTAAGCACTTTGCTTTGTTTTTTCCTTTGTTTTTAATTTATAGTTTATCACCTGTAAATGTAATTACAAATAAAAATACTTTTTGAAGTGAAAACTTCTTTAGGCGCGTTTTGCGTTATTTTTTTTGCGGGGGTTGAATGAGACCGAGTCGTCACGCATCACGCGTCATGCTCGGATATGTAACGTAACGCTCCTTCTACTGGCATGTTCCCGTATAGGTAGAGGGCTGAAACTTTCAGGGGATGTAGCCGGGGTAAAAAGAAGATCCAGGATGAAAACGGGACCCCGTACCTCCCTCCGTTTGGCCAGGAGAGGGGGGAGAAGGAAAATACTTAAATAATTAATTTCGGGAGAACGGGAAGAGGTACGGGGTCGAAATTTTTATGGTAGGTGCGCCCTATGGGGGGCCACCTTAGGCCATACGGGGGGGACCGGGACTCTAATTTAAGGGCGAATTTTGGGGGGAAAACCGTTTTTCGCCCGTATCTCTGCAACGAAGGCTAGGATCGAAATTCTGACAAACGATGACCCCGCTTATTAAAGTTTTCACTTCTGTCGTGCGGTCTTAAGCACACACCAATTTTTTTTGTTGTCGCACTCAATTATTACTAATTTCTCATGTATATATGCCCACTGTCACTTTAAAAGAACGCCCATTATTCATGAACTCACTACCATGTGATTTTTTGTTTGCGTTTTTGTAGGTTCTTATGTGCTGTTAGGTATCCAACTTAAGTTTAGACACAAAATTTGTTTGGGCATATATAGGTTAATAAACCAATAAAGTTTTAATGAAAGTGTAACCGTAAGTAAAAGTAACTGAAACCTTTTCAATTTTCGATCTGCTTTCTTCTTCACTCTGTATAATATTCAAATATCCTTGTTAGGGTAAGACGTCTTCCTGAAATAGAACCTAAATGGAGCGACCTTTCAGTACCTGAAGAGCTCGTCAAAATCCCTCATAAACTACAGCCATAAAGCTGATATGGTTTATTTATTTTTGAAAAAAAATGTTGATAGTTTTGTCAGACGGCCTCAACTGAAAGGCTGACAAAAACTTCTGGCAATATTGACTTGGACTTCAAATCGTGCCTATTATGTAATACAATAAGCAAGTTCTGACGCAAATGCAATAGCTTAGAATTAGCAACATTTTTTGAAGTCCTGTATAATATCGAAATATTCCTGTAAGCGCAATCAAGCGATACTTCGAGCGAGTTTCAAAAAACTAGAAGATGTGAATGATTTTTTTGCGGCATTAGAATGATTCGGGAGATAATTTACTATGGGCATTTAAAAAAAAACATAATTTAAATGGAATAACCCTGGCCTTGCATGGTTTAAAGTGCTGCATTAACTGCATTAAATTGCTTGCTTTTATCTCTTTGTGGTGAATGCTATTTAAAAATAAATCGGCAAATTATTATGTTTTCAAAATTTGTCGAACAAATAGTCATATTATACATAAGATATTCGAAAAACTTTGCAACTGTTTTTGAAACAATTATTTCATATTATGTCACTCGATAAAATTAGGAACCAAATAGAGAAAATGGGTTCCATCCATTTCCGAACGTTTTCTTTGGAGGAAAATCTGCTTAATGCACAGAATTTATTCTATATTGGGGTATTATACCACACTGTATACGCATTTCTTAAAACAACTTTTTGGCTTTTTCAGCTAAAACTTTTTATTTTATTAACCGAAATAGATGCGGGCGACAAAATAAACACCCGGTACTTATCTGAATCCGTGAGCAAAAATTTGTAGCTTTGTCAAGATTTGCGTCTTAGTCTTTAGTTTTAACTGAGACGCTCAGTGGGCGATGAATTCGTAATTAAAATATTTAAAAACAAAATAAGTAATATTTTTTTTTAATTTCCTTGATTGTGGGGCATAACGATAAAAAGGAGGCCATTCGGCCAGCAGTTATTATGGCATGCATTAGATGGTAGAGATTTTATTACCTTTTTGTATATTTTCAGGTATCAATCAAAAATATAGATGCATGAGGCATGGGTATACTCCGTAGCGACGGAAACTTCTGACGAACTTCGGCTTTAAAATTTTAGAAGGAAATAAGTACTAATGATGAATTCAATTTGTTAGCATTATTTGTATATCCATAAAAAAACAGAATTCTTCAGAGACGTATCAATTGATAAAGGCGTGTTTTGTTCTATGAATAATGATCTTGCAGATTTTGCAACATGCGAGGGTTTAGGGATTAAAATCCGTAAATTCCTGAAAATAGCGCACATTTTTTTTTATTTGTCGCTATCAGGGAACTCAAATCGAAACTTTTTTGTTTTTCGATTTAAATAATATTCGGTTTTTAAACTTAGATACATCAAGTAAAACAAAATCAAAAACGCCTTTCAAGTATATTGAAGATATATAGATGGAATACGCTACAATAAATACATCTTCTACTTGTTAAAAGAAACTTTCTAGGGATATTTAAATAGAATTCACATACACCTTGTTAGATGGACTATTTCCCATCCATCAACATTGATATATATTTAATATTTATTCAGAGAAATATCATGGACGCCCAATTTTTCAAAAAATATACTCGATCAGGAAATTTAACTTTCCCTTATAATCTATACCATTTAATATATCATAGTCAATATTGTTTGACAAAAATTCCACCTGCTAAACAAAAGTAAACTAATAAATAAGTGGATTCACTAAAATGCCATATTAGAAATATAAAGATGCTCTCTCACAAAATGTAAATTTGCATTACAAATTGTCTCATTTGATATTCCATTGCTTTTTCGATGACTTTTTCGAAATATCTAAAAAAAAACTTTTTTGGATACATCTTTTAATTTATCACCAGTAAAAATTTCAAGGCGAATATTAGATGAGCATAAATACAATTCATCATATAGTTTTTAAGAGCACATGTCCGAGTGAATTGTTAAAATTGATCATGGGTATTTCATTCAAACTCTTTTTTATTATTTTATTTTCTTCTGTGGGTTTCCCGTGTGGGGTTGCTGGTCCTCCATCGGGCGCCTCCCCAGGTAGCGGATAAGGGAATGCCTCCCAGATATAGGTGGTACCGGGCAAAAGAAATACCCGGGGCGGACTAAAACCAGCTTGGCGGATCTTCAAGTTAGGAGCGGCTGACTAGGGCACCCTTTTGCCCAGATGCAATCATGCACCAAAGGCGAATGGACCAAAACTGATAGGTGGTCAACGGCATAGGATGTGAAAGGCAAGTGGGAAACCATCGCATTAGACTTCCCAAGAAAATCATAATGGCAAGACAACATAAAACCACGGCCCCCAGTCCCTGCACGACCTTCAGTGGTCAGGAGGTACTAAGAATCACAGGGAGAAAAATCAAAATCGCTACATGGAATGTAAAAACCTTACACAGAGCCGACAAACTATCAAATGCCGAGGAAAAAATGAAAAGAATGCAGTGGGACGTGATGGGTATGAGTGAAGTGAGATGGAAGGGAGAAGGATCTATTACTACTGACAAAGCCAACAAGTTCTTCTATTCAGGTAAAGATCAGGCTCAGCACGGCGTGGGCATTCTGCTCTCCAGAATGTCAAATTTTGTGAAAAGCTTCCTTCCTATTAACGACAGAGTTATGCTGATCAAACTAAATGGACATCCTTTTGACCTAAACTTAATCCAAATTTATGCACCCACCTCAGACAGCTCCGAAGAAGATCTCGAAGAATTCTACTCTGATATCGAAACAGTGAAGAAATACATCAAGGGCAACGACGTAAATATCTTCATGGGTGACTGGAACGCTAAAATAGGTAACGAAGAAGTAGAGGGAGTCATAGGGTCGTATGGTTTGGAAAACCGAAACGAGAGAGGAACTAGATTTATGAAGTTTGTCAAGAAAATAATCTGGTTGCCACTAACACTTGGTTTAAGCTCCCGAAGCGACGCCTATATACATGGAAATCCCCGCAAGACAGAGAGGGAAACATCGTGAGAAACCAGCTGGATTGTATCACAATCAACAGCGGTTTTAAAAACAGCGTGCTAAACGCCAAAGCATACCCCGGATGCGACATAAATTCCGACCACAACACAGTCGCTATAACCATGAGAATAAAACTAAAGAAAGTTGAAAAACAAACTTGACTGAGCAAGCGCGGGTGAGGAAAGGAAGGAACGAGATAAACAACACGTTGCCGCACAACTTAACACAATACCACACACGAACCAACAGAACTACAATCCTCGGAGTGCATGGACACAGTTGAAGAATGCCGTACATAGACGCAGGCGAAGTAATTATAGGTAGAAAAGACCACAAGAAAAGGGACCCTTGGTGTCCAACACCATACTGGAACTAATGGAAGAAAGGCGCAAGGCAAGAGACAGAAATTAGAATAGCTAAGTAAAACTGGATGAGCGAGCGATGTAGAGAGGTGGAACAATTACAAGAGCAACACAAAGACAGAGAAGCACATGAAAAAGTCAAGGAAGCCGCCGAGCTCTGCAAACCCAAGCGTTTATCGACATTGACCAACGAAAGCAATGATATTGAACTCGAACATGACAGACAAAAACACATCTGGGAAGAATATCTTAAAGAACTGTTTGACGATGACGACAGAACACTGGAGTGTCCTTCAATCAAAGAAAAAACCTGCTTTCAATCCTAACATCTGAGGTCGCACGGAACTAGAAACTAAATATAATAGATCACCAGGAGAAGATTCCACGGTTGCGGAACATTTCAAAAATCTTAGTGAGGACGCAATTAGCAAACTGACCTGCCTCTTCAACGCAATATATGAAAGTAGTGAACTCCCAGAAGACTGGCTGACCTCAACGTACATAACCATACCTAAGAAAAACAAGGCAAGAAAATGCGAAGACTACAGGACCACCTGTCTAATGAGCCACGCCGCCAAAATATTTATGAGGTTCATCTTCAATCGCATATATAACAAATGCGAAGAATATCTGAGCGTCTTGCAATACGGCTTTAGAAGAGGGAGGGGCACGAGGCAGGCTATTCTGGGAATGACCCTTATGACGAAAAGATACCTGGAAGTACAGAAAGAACTCCACATTTGCTTCGTCGACTACATAAAACACCAAAAACTGATACAAATCCTACAGGAAATAGGGTTAGACGGACGCGACATAATTATAATCCGCAATACATACTGGCATCACACAGGCTGCCTCAGAACCGAAAACGGCAACACCAAATATATTAATATTAAAAGAGAAGTCCGTCAAGGCTGCCTCCTGTCCCCACTGCTCTTTAGCGGGTACGAGGAATATATTATCAGGACCGCCCTTCAAGAGCGCCCGGAAGGAGCAAAGATAAACGGCATTTTGATAAACAACATCAGATACGCGGATGACACCGTTGTCATAGCAGAGACGAGAGACCAATTACAGAGTCTAATGAACGCACTCACAGAGGCAAGCGCTACAATGGGCCTAGGCATAAATTCATCAAAAACAAAGACCATGGTTTTTAGCCGAAATGCTCAGATACAACTCGACAACATCCCTATCAAAAGAAAAACAGTTGAAAAAGTCCAGAGATACATATACCTGTGCAGAGAAATAAACAAGACGGATCGAGATTGCCAGGGCCGGCTTCATCAATATGCGAAAACTGTTATGCCCCCCAAAATTAGCGTTATCCATAAGACTAAGGACGTTAAAGTGCTACGTGTGGTCACTGCTTTTGTATGGATGTGAGACACGGACTCTCAAACAGGATGATCTGAAGAAACTTATCGCCTTCGAAATGTGGCTTTATCGACGTATGCTAAGAATAAGCTGGACAAGCAGAACAACCAATGAAGAAGTGCTTAATAGAATGAACACTCGCTTCAATCTAGTCAACACGATCAAAATTCGAAAAACGGTCTACCTCGATCATATGATGCGCCACCAAGAATATAACCAGATCCAACTAATTATAGAAGGAAAGATAGAGGGAAAGCGAGGTCTGGGAAGAAAGAGGAAATCATGGCTGAGAAACATAAGAGACTGGACCAGCACTAACGGAAATGCACTACTACACAAAGCCCAAAACAGAGATGAATTTGCCATTTTGATGGCCAACCTCAAGCGAGACGGCACTTAGGAGGAGGATTTTCTTCTGTTCTACGGACAGGGAGGAAAGAATAATAATATATAGAGGGAATTATTCGCTTGTTAAAAATATGTCAAATAAAAATGATATCCAAAAATAGTATCAAATCAAAATATTTTAAAGAAAATCTGCTTCTCTCCTAAATTTATCACCAGAAAAAATGTTAGGAAGAGCCCGAATTGGCGAATATTAGATGGACATAAATAAAATTCTTCACATAGTCTTTAAGAGCATATATCCCAGTGAATTGTTAGAATTTATCATAAGTGTTTCATTCAAACTTTTCTTAATTATTATTTTACTTTCTTCTGTTCTACGGACAGGGAGGAAAGTATAACAATATAGAGGGATTTGTTAATTTATTGAAAATATGTCAAATAAAAATGACATCAAAAAATAATTCCAAATCAAAACATTTTAAAGAAAATCTGTTTCTCTTCCAAAGTTACAGCATTCACTACAAAGAGATAAAAGCAAACAATTTAGAAGGAAGAGTTGAAATAATAAAACATATTAATTGGTGCAACACTTTAGTCCATGCTACATTTTCATGGAATATGGTCACGGTTATTCCATTTAAATTATATACTTTTAAATGTTCGTAGTAAATTGTTTCCCGAATCATTCTAATACAGCAAAAAATTCATTCGCATCATCTAGTTTTTTGAAACTCGCTCGAAGTATCGCTTTGTTGCGCTAACAGGAATATTTCGATATTATACAGGACTTCCAAAAATTTGACGAATATTGGATAAGCATAAATACAATTCTTTACATATAATCTTTAAGATCATATTTATATCCCAGTGAAATGTTAGAATTGATCATAGGTATTTAATTCAAACCCTTTTTTGTAATTTTATTTCCTTCTGCTCTACGGACAAGGAGGAAAGATAACAATATACAGGGAATTATTTATTAATTTATAAAAATATGTCAAATAGAAATGATATCCAAAAATAATATCAAATCAAATTATTTTAACGGAAATTTGCTTCTATTCTAAATTTATCACCAGAAAAATGTTAAGAAGAGCTTAACTTGGCGAATATTAGATGAGCATAAATAAAATTCTTCACATAGTCTTTAAGAGCATATATGCCAATGAATTGTTAGAATTGATCATAGGTATTTCATTCAAACTTTCTTTATTATTTTTTTTTCTTCTGCTCTACGGATAGGGAGGAAAGTATAACAATATAGAGGGAATTATTCATTCATTAAAAAGATGTCAAATAAAAATGATATCCAAAAATATTATCAAATCCTAATATTTTAAATAAAATCTGTTTCTTTTCTTAATTTATCACCGGAAAAATGTTAAGGAGAGCTTAATTTGGCGAATAATGGATGGGCATAAATGCAATTCTTCACATAGTCTTTAAGGGCATATATCCTACTGAATTATTAGTTGATTACTATTATATTCCTGTGCTCTACGTCCATGTCCGTAGAAAAGTATAACAATATAAAGGGAATTATTCATTTGTTAAAATTATGTCAAATAAAAATGGTATCCAAAAAGTACTATCAAATGAAAATATTTTAAAGAAAATCTGCTTCCCATCTAAATTTCTTCAAATTGCATGCAAATATCTCGCTATAGTAATTTTCTACGTAGATGGAAGATCCCAGCGCCTTTTTTTCTCGGTCACTTTTCGCGTAAGGGAAGGGTAGTTATTAAATACTCTAGGCTATCGATTTCTAAAAAGTGATCTATCAAATTATAAGAGACTCATCAAAATCTCGGCAGTCTATTTAATGGTAAGATAAATTTGATTCCTAGTATTACCTAATTGGCCAGCAGCTTATATTGAGTCACTAAAGGAAGTCATTATCAGTCTTATACGCAAAACCCACATAATTTCTGTAAATATTAAATTACAATAGCTTAGAAGCATTTTAATATTTATTTATTTGCACGCGTTTATTTTGTACATATTTTTATTTAAATTGAATTAACATTTATATCCATTCGCACAATACGGAAAAACTGTGTAAATATTCTGCCTCATGTATATATTCGTTTATCTCATTAATTTTCAGACTATTATGAAAATTTCAAGCCTGATTACGTACATACAAGATCATAAAATTACTCTAACCTTGACTATAAAAACAGAACAAGCCAATTTTCACAAATCGAACAACACTTTTTGTATTAAATCATGAAATTTCTAATTGATTTTTTTAGCTGTTAGGGTTTTAGCTTCTACACTGGCACTATAGGAAAACACCTAAACACTATACCACAATCACTACATTTTCACAGCACTGGTTATGTAGATAATGTTAGTGCTAAAAAGCCAAATTGTTTATTAGTTTAAAATCGTAGGTATATTTTTAGAGATAATTCGTGTCTAAGTATGTGTAATGGATTTCATTGGCGTGCTTATTCGCGAATTGCCACTTCAAGCGTAATATAGACAGATATTATTTTTTTTGATAATTTAAGCTGAAAAGATTTATCCTTTTCGAATCAGCTATCAGTGTAGATGAAATACCATAGAAGGTACTAGCGTTTTATTAATTTGCGTAAGACTTTGAAAAGAGAAAATCATGCGGAAAGTAGTTGCGCTATGCGTCGTTCGTTCAACTGCAATCGCGTGCAGGAAAGTACTATTTTCCTTAATAACAATAGTATTTGCATAATTTGCTAAAAGCCAAATATTTTTATCGGTCATATTTTGTATGTAATAAGCTAATTTGTTTTTTACTTCATAAAACTTGGAATGTTCTTCATTTTGGTAGCTTCTGATATGTAGAGTCATAAACCTAACTACTCCGAAGTTAGGTTTATGGTAGAGTATACAAAATGTATGATTATTTTTTGGTGCATTTCAATAACCCATTAGATTGAGACGACAAATTCAGAGTTACATTAAGCGAAAGCGAGAGAGTCAAGAGCGAAACAACTGCAAATATTTTAGTCCAATCATATTATGTCAAAATACCCCTTTACTTGGAAATAATTCCTTAAGGGGGTATACTTTACATATGTACAGTACTAGCACTCAGAAACAACATCTCAAAAATCCACACTTTAGTACGCTGTGCTGTGGCCACCAACTTGGAAAATGGTGGCCTACTTTGACTTCTAGAAAATATTTCATTAACCGTTGGGAATATATAAACAAACCGCAGTTTTCCTGGTGTACCATAAAAACAAACTATCGGCATTTAATTATATCGTGAATTGCATTAGGATTGACTATGTCTCGTAAACTTCAGTGACAAGATATGTCCAGGGGAAAATGCATGATAAGTAAAGATCGGATTTAATGCATTTTGCATATATATGCATTTTTCGCATATTTTTGTATTTTTAAAAGATAAATGCATATTTTAAGAACTATTGCATATCCAAGCATGTGTTGAGGAACCTGTGTTATTTTCTTACGCTCTATGGCTCCCACCGCCGCGCCGCCTGAACGGAGCAGCGCGTAAACAGTTGAACTCGATTTAGATTTCGATTTCCCTAAAAGGGCAATAAACAGGCTAATAAAGTAATAAAGTACATAAAGTAATAAACCATTCTTCTATTGAGAAATTGCATTAGTCTATATGTTTTTTTGGTAAGATGTTTTAATTAGATTTTTTTTTACCTACACCTCATACCTTCTATAAATTATTTATTTGTCCACATTTGTTACAGTTTACCAGTATTATTAAGGTTGTCGCAGTTAGTATTGTACGCTCAAACAAAATGAAAGTGAAAACGAAAGTAGTGATTATGTCAAAAATCCAGAACTTGTTTAGGACGGCGATCATGCTTTTTGCAAGCCTTATTCAAGAATTGTTTCCTGATCGAACGAATTCCAAATTGATCAAAACATTATAATGCATTCTCACATTGTTAAGGTTAATAAGATGAAGTCCAGTACGATTCAGTCAACGTTAAAGCAGTCTTTTGAGACTTTTAAAAACGAAAACCATGGCGAGTTAGAATTCAACGAAGATCTGTGTAAAATGTTTTTGGTTGCTAATATTCCTTTAAACAAGCTGACCAACAAGCAAGTAAAGGCTTTTCTGCAAAAATAATCAAAATTTAATGGTCCAGATGAATCAACATTAAGAAAGAACGTCGTTGGAAAGGGGTTTGATATCGTGCTAGATGAAACAAAGATCGAAATTGGAGGTAACTATATGTATCTTGTCGTTGATAAACAACTTATTCGTGTAGTCGTTACATAGTTAATTTAATGATTGGAAAACTCACACACGAAGAACCTGGAAAAGCTTACCTTATAGCAAAACTGCAAAGAACAAACAACCTTACCTACAGTTACCCGTTTTATTCAAGAAACATTAACACATTTATTTTTGCCGAATTCAGTTCCTACAGATAAAATTCTTGTGCGGTTGTCCAATGCTCCGCCGTATATGGTAAAGGCAGGACAGAATTTAAAAATATTTTATGAAAATTTAATTCATGTAATTTGCCTAGCTCACAGATTAAATAAGGTTGCTGAAATTATTAGAGCTTCCTTCCAGTTGGTCAATGACCTAATAGCAAATGTGAGAAAAATATTCATAAAGATCCCATTAGAGTGCAGTTTTACAAGGCGAATTTGCCCGGAGTACCATCACGACCTGAGCCTGTCGTGACCAGATGAGGTACCTGGATTCATGCAGCAATATTTTATGCAGATAATTTCCAAAAATTCAAAGACCTAATTTCACAAATGTCTGATGATTTACAGTGCATCCAAAGGTGTAAATAAATATTTCAAAATGATAAAGTGGAGCAGCATTTAATGTATATTAAGTGTAACTATGTATTTCTAGCAGATAGTATTTTGCAACTAGAAGAATCGTGTGCAAGTCTACCAGAGTCGATGAATATAATCGAAACATGTGTATAAAATTGCAGACAAATACGAGGTGAGGTAGGAAAAACAGTACTGGCAAAATTAGAAAGCTTAATAGAAAAACAGAGGTTTTAAGGTTTTAGGGCAGGTCGTAAACATAATGTCAAGGGAAACAGTAGATAATTATTAACTGCCTTAGTTCCAAAATTAAAATTTTGTCCTATAACTTCAGTAGATGTAGAGAGATCTTTTTCTTTTTACAAACATTTTTAACTCAAAATCTTGAAACACACGTAATAACTATTGCGTTTTATAATTTTTCAAATTAATATCAATATATGTTTGATATAAATTGATATAGGAAAATTTTATTTGTGATTTAATAAACCATATATACAACTTTAATTTATTTTCATTCAATACTCAATCTCCTAATTTCGAGAAAATTTGATTTAGAAAATGATATTTTAGCTTACTGCATATTCATTGCCTATTTATGCATTTTATACACATATCCTGCAAAAATTAAAAACAAAATTGCTAGGAGATGCGCATATTCTTAAAATTTTTGGTTGCATATAATCCGGTCTTTAAATTGATAAGCGTATAAGCTCAGTTAAACATGCCGATTCTAAATAATAATCTTAATTGCAATGGACTATCGACCACGCAATCTGAAAAATAAATATAAGGATATTCTTGATCTTAGGAATGAGGGTAGAATCTTGAGGAAGAAAGATCATATAAAATGCAAATGGCAAAATCAAAATGGCAGTGGGCGGAATACATGAGCAGAACGGATAGGTTATACATGCAGAAGGCAGAAGAAAATATCACATAAAAGATGGATGGATGGTGCTCGATCCCTTATGAATAGAACAGGATTTCGACAGAGAAATCTGGAAAAGTATGGACGATACTATGCTATAGCCAGCAGCGGATGGAGAGAGACTAAGAGTAAGGAAGAACAAGATGCTCGACTATTGAAAAACTGCGACAAGGGTGAACTTGATATTGCAACAGTTAATGAAGGTTGTTAAGCTAGATATATATAAGATATAATCATTGCATGTTCGAAGTCTATTTTTTGACTGAATGAGTTATTATGAGAAAACAAACGTCCGCAAAAAATCTACCTGAAGCAGATCATAAAATAGCGAATTCATTGTGAGGAAGTTTTTCATTAAAAACGCATATATAATTTAAAGTATTTGCATCATTTAATAAAAATGCCATTACCAGATAGAATTGATAATATTTGCAATATTACAATTTATAAGGGAAATCTGAACAGTAAAACTGACGAGGATTTGATACAAAAGGTATACAACATCGTTAGAAATATGAGCACCTCGTTAACACGAACGCGTGAAACGTCGAATCTTTGTTTGTGCTACATATTTCAGCTTAGTTGTTTGAATATCACGCCTTGTTCACGTTCGTTTACACCACAATATTTTAATCGATCTCAAATCTTGCTTACTTCGAAGTACAACAAGCCATATTTGCAACAAACTTCATGATGTGCTTTAGGGACACAAATACTTAACAACTAGATTTTTCGGATATATAGAGTTGTTACTAAACATGATACTGCAGAATCAAAATGCTAAAGTAAAATGATGGCAAAAGGACGTATTTGGATAAACTTTAGCGGCTTCCCACTAAAACCAGAATGCTCCATCCATCCTATATAAAAGCGACGTCTCCATTATTCCCATTTACAAGGGCATTGTGAAATAACCCACTTATCCTGGTTGATTTCATCCACAGTCACTCTATTTATTCCAAAAAATGAAGGTACGTCTTCGAAGAAGCCATTTTATGGATGACGTAGAGGTGACGACGCTTGTAAATGAGTTTGTTGCGAGTTGAAAAATATAATTAATTTCCAAAGACATTCAAGAACTTCAAAAACAGAAACCTTTCAAAAAGAGAATTAGTTTAAAGTCCCAAAATATTTGTTTCTAGGTTAAGGGAAATAATGTGAAGCAATTAATAATATACTTCTATGTTAGAAGCAATAATTAATACATCATCTTCATAATATCTGTTTGCAATGAATTCATTTCAAAAATATGTAGATTTATGGTAAATCATGGTATGGTAAATCATTAGCGCAAAATATTGGCCTGATAACAAGAACAAGTAATTACACTAAATCGCTGTGTACTTGTCGCTAAAAAATAGTTCGCGAAAACTCATTCTGGGAGCTGAAATTTTGCTAACCATTAATTTATTTAATAGTACCCATGAAACAACCAGTCAGTCTGTCATCAGTCAATCGAACTTTGAATTATATTTTAATTGTTTCAGAAAGACATGAGAAATCTTGGTACCTATAAATCAAAAGAAAAAACACATCAAAGTGTGTTCAAAAAGTTCGGCAATATTTCGACACAAATTTTAAAACAGGAGGTTAAAAGCAGTGACAAAAATATCGCTTTCATTTTTTACCGTTATTGTTCGCCTACAATAACGGACAATGAACGCTCTTCGATTATTGCTACAAATTTGAAGTTTGTGAACGAATAGTTATAAATGCGATTGAAGACACTGTCTTATGTCGAGCTCACGAAGAATACAAAAAGATACAAAAATCATTCACATTATTTGCATTATCGATTATGAAACAAATGCATCACTAGATGTTCAGGCACTCACATACTTGTCATTCTACTCAAAAGTATGATGTATTTAAAAAGAAGTTTAAAAATCTGGATGGATGTCGGCGTTGGCAAGAATCAAAGAATTATGTCACTAAATTTTACCAGGAATCAGTGAAATCGCTCTGTGATGCTCTTCCTGCTATTCACGCATATACTGGGTTCTTCAGGAACATAAGAAAACGACCGTATAACTAATGAAACCATAAAAAATATCCAAGAGGCTCTCATAGATTTGAATAAATTAAGTGACGACAATTTTAATCAAGTTGAGATAATAAGAATATATTTGTCATTACACGGCTTGAAAAAATAAAGACTGTAGATGAAGCTCGATTTTTACTTTTTAGCAAAACGTATGGATTCAAAGACTTCAAAATTGATACTAAAATTATTGGTACTTCGAGTTTTCCACCAGGTAAAGTGTTACGCGATTAGTTATATGCTTAACAACCGGTCCATATGGCTGGTTCAGTCAGCGGTGTTAATATTTATAGGTGTGGATCGTAGAGTTGACAGTTAGGCGAAGGCGCCGCTAAATTGTCTATTATGTATATATAAATGATTTTTAGGCATTAAATTAAAGTAATAAAATTTAGTAAAAATACCCTATATAAGAATATCGATAAATTAAAGGAAATTGATAAACTCAACATGACCTTGACTTCAGCGTACCAAAATAAACCTCAAGGATTCCAGTTATGGTAATTATTTAAATATGAAACATTTTCTCGGACATATCCTATATAAAGGAAAATTAATTTGGTCTCAAACCTAATTGTGTTTATGGTATCGCACTTAGAATAATATTAAGATTCTGTAAAATAAGTATCACCCAAATTATAAGATCAGTAATCCTTAATCTTAAATTGTAAATCATCAACCCTGCCTAGTTTTTATTTTTGAAATATTTAGTTCTGACTAAATACAGTTAATCATAGAACACCTTAAATAAAGATTACTCTGCTTAATAAAAAACATATTATAAATAAAATTAATCCCATGGCTGCGATAATATCAGTGGACAAATAAACAGTTAAAAGAAAATCAAATCACCTGTAAATAGAAAATCTGACCAATGAAGATCTTTAGGGGAAATCGAAGTGAGCTCAATTCGGTAACCTGCATAGGGACGAAAACCTAAGGTGATAGCTAGGTAAGACGGTCTACTGCCCTAAGGATTTCAGCAAATTACAATATGTGTGTAGCATTTATGTAAGTATATGTAATGCAAAAAGTAAATCAGATAATCACTATTGTGTTAGCAAGATAAACTGATGGACACTCGAACTTACCCAAACCGATTTTTAGGCAAATTTCAAAGTTCAATATCTTCACCAAGAAAAAAGTTTTTTGAACGTGGCTTGCGGATTTTAAAATCCAGTTTATTGCTGATTAAGCTGCATGACGTAAATTTTTCATAGGGCTATAGGATTATGATATACGGGGTGATCAATAAAGTCATGCAAAAAATTAAAAAGTTTGTGTGTGTGACATTTCGGCAAAAAAAATTTTTGGTCCTTGCAATATGGTTCGTTATTAAGGTAACATCAATATCTCTAGACGTTTTTGTCAGTTTTTGGATTTAGGCCCTTTAGCCTTGAATACACTATTAAATATCAAATTATGGTAACAAGATTTTTAAAATCCTATAACTTGACATTGGATTGACAGATCTTGATGATTTCTACAGATTTGGTATCCTTATTTCATGTAGATTTTCTATGGTTCCAGCATTTTATTTGAGTGTTGAAATTTCCACCGGGTCAATAATAGAGAAAAACGAAGGGTACACGAAATTGCTTAGAATACCCTACGTTTTTGTTTATTATTGACCCGGTATAATGTGAAAATTTCAACCCTCAAATAAAATGCTGGAACCATAGAAAATCTACATGAAATAAGGATTTCAAATCTGCAAAAATCATCAAGATCCGTCCGTCAGTCCTATGTCAAGTTATAGGATTTTAAAAATCTTGTTCGAGTGTCCAGCAGTTTATTTGCTAACCGAGTTAAAATCATATACAGTAATGAAAGAAGTCTGTATTAATTAATCAAATAACGTTAAGCATCGGTAATAGATACGATCAGAGATAATTAAAAATTAAAAATCGATAAGAATAAATAATTACATGACATACAGTGAGGACGTAGCATTTAGGTAAATATACCTAATACAAAAACGTAGGTAAATCAGTTAAAACATGACATTTGCGAATCAAGACAGTATCGTATATGGTAGTGATGATAGTCGCTATTACTTAATTAGATAAGGATAAAGAAACCGTATTAGACCCGATAATACATAGCATAGAATTAAAAGATACGGTAAGGTATTATAGGTAAAATAAGCCTACTTGTATATTGATATTCCCAAACGGTCACACGGAAGTAGAATCCACTGGTAGTGGTTGGTGGCGATCCTCTAGCTCTTATCGCTACTTGGCTGGCTCCAATTAAACTTCTACTCTTTCCTGGAAGCTACGCAGCACACCATTTGAGTCGGCATCACTTCCTCAAAAAGGGTTGCAAACTGGCAGGAATAAACCTGGAGAAACTCTCTATGCTAGCAAAAGACCGGGTGGAAGGAGGGTCCTTTATTCGTACGAATAATGGATTTGATGGTCAAAAATTACATTACGATAATGTCTCGACTTTGAAACTTGTCTTTGCCTCTACCTACGCGTTTATCGCTCGGAAGAGAAGACCACGTCAATTGCCAAAGAAATCCTCGATATCCGCCAAGAGAACATTCGAAAATGGGACGGCTTCTTCTTCGTTGAGAAGTATATTCGTTGATACTGGTTGGGTGCGTTCCAGCTTTACAAAGTATGAAAGCGTTAATGTTTTAAATTTTAAGTAATTAATTCTAAGTTCAAAACAGGTATGTTAAGTTCGAATGGAATATATAGATAATATCAACCACATAAACCTACCAGTGGAAGGGAAGAACTATATTTCTGAGTCAGGTAGCATTTACAACCCTACAAAAGCAGAGTTGAAAAGATAATAACAACGCACTGGATGCATTTCAATAATCTGAAGGAACGCACATAAAAAGGGGGGGACTCAAATTTCTGCTACGGGGAATGGTTGACTGGAAATCAATGGATGATATGATTTTGATATGAATGAAGTCCAACCGTCTGATTTCGTCAGTGAAGTTTTAATTCAACCCAATGTATCGAGAGGTCATTGAAGAACATTATGACCAAATGTTTGCTCACTTCTCCAGCACATCACTAAATGTATTTTTTTTTGGTTTATACACAGATCCATTTCGTCACTCCTTTTTTCAATAGAATTTGGTGTTTTTATTTTTTTCTAATTTGATTTATATCAAGATTTCCTGTGTTTGTCTAATGCAATTAAAATAATTGATATAAAATAAATGAGAGCACTGATTAATCATCCATGAATTCGCAATTACCACAAACCGCGTGTTCGCTTACAATTCAAAGTTCAATTGACTGCTGACAAAATGGGTTCTACGAAAATTAAGACAGAGGGTTTGTTTTAGGGATAGTATTAACCAAATTAATGTTTAGCAAAATTTCAACTCTCAGAAAGCATTTTCACGAGACGTACTCAGCGATGCTTACGCCAAACTTTACATTAATATGCTGACTGACTATTTGTTTTGAATTCCTGATTGAATTAACTATTTATGGATAAATGTAAAGTTAAAAAAAAAACAGTTTAGGGATATGAAGTAATTCTACATGCTTACTAACGCGCAAGTACCAGGTGTCCCGCTAACTGACTGACTCTACAGTGGGTAACCTACGACCGAAGTATGATCAAACTAAAAATATTAGTCTTCGTAAAATACTTTTTGGACACGAGCTCTCGAACTATTATCAATTATTATGATAACCGTTATATTTCATTTCATGAAACCAGCTATTTTGGTGTTGTACATTGAAACAATACTTTTCGTCAGATTAAACTCGTATTTTCGAAATGTAATGTATTTTTAATGCATTTTAGTCCCTTGCAAGCTAGTTAGTAAATAAAATACGTAGGACTTAAGTAAATTGGGATTGTTTGTATATTTTCCTAAAATATTAGTTCTTAAGTATGGAAACACGTGTGCTTTATTTAAATTGTACTATTTTATGTTCCATTTTGTAGATTGATTTTATTGTTTGTATGAAATTATGTATTTAATACCACTGAACTGCAACCGGTTTCTCTATTGGATTCGTTATAACTACTTGGCCGTTAGCACAACATTTTGCTGTTAAATAATTTTTCCCCATCAGATTATCCCAATAATTCATAAATAATTTTATACCTGAAATATTTTGGAAATTAATAATTTAGAACAAATACGCAAACATTTTTACGGTTCCATCATATATTGGTTCGGAAAGGATTAAGATTTTAAATGCTTTACGTTATAAAAATTGATTTATTATTATCAGCAACATATGTCAGAGATAAGCATTTTTGCAATCTTATTACCTCGATATGTGCGCTAATGTATTTCGAATTTCATATCTTAGTTTATATTTCAAATCAGAATCTAATCACTGATCATTTTTCGAAAATTATTTTCTTCTTTGAAGGCAAATCAGGTTGACTACTGTAAAAGCTTTTCGCTTAATGCTAGTAATTGAAAAATCGGTAAAATTTAGGGTGAATCTATTTAATATTATTTATTTTCGTTTCTATTTTAAGAAAGCAGTATGTACCAACGATTCATGCTACACATCAGAAGCTACATCTGAAGAACCATGCGTAATTTCACTTGAATACGCCAATCATGTAGATATTCGGCGGTTGAAATTTTGTTAGACGTTTTAATCAAGTGTAATAAGGGGCAGGTGAATCGCAAAATTAGTCGTTTTATAAGATAATTTTTTACTTTAATGCCCAGGCTTTTGCAAAATTACTGAGAAGTTTCATGTTATTCAGTTGTACATATAATATCACGTCTGTTGTAAAAATGCCAATACCTTTTGCCTAATGGCCTAAAGGTGGTTTAATTTTCCTATTTGAGAATAATACTGGACTTCAGTCATATTACGAAGACGTCGAAACTTCTAAGGTAATAAACGTAGATCCAATTGTTAGATTTAATGGTTTTTACTTAGATAGAACCATGTTGCACTCTTTCTACAGATATAGCTGTCGCTATCGAAATGAATTAGCAACTTGACCTAAATTGACCATATATTTTAAATATTTTCCAAGAAAAAAATTAATTTAAACTTCTGTTTATTTTCATTTCAATTTAAACTTCGTTTTATTTCATCAAACTGAGGTTGGGAGTTATTCTAACTATGTAAACCGACCGACCAATTTGGAATAACAAAGTGACTCTTTGGGAACAATGAAAACCTGACTATTTTTACGATTTAAAATAAAATCTAAAGATTTCTCTATACCCTTTTACCAAATTCTTAGTCCTCAGTAACTAAGGGTTTAATAAAGCGACAAACTTTATAATTTGCCTGCAATATACGTATTTTCTAAAGTTTAATATTGTTTATTAGCGTTAAACATCGAAAGAGCAATAATACGACTTACCTTCGTCAGGAATAGAGCTACAGTTAGAATAGGATGATTGTCTCGACGCAACTGCGTGATCTGATGATATGTTTTTTTCTGAAAAATAAAATTGTGAGTACATTTATAATAATCAGCCTATTTAAAGAAAAAACTTATAGAACTTGGTTGTGTATAATTCCAAACTTGCAAAAATGGTCTGGAATTGAAAAGATAAATCTCAATAAATGAAATCTACGTAATCAAACACTTATTAGAATATAATAAATATAAATTAAAAGTAATAGTAATCTACATTTCTAGTTGACAATTGAACATATATTCAATAGCTTTATATTTTTCAAGCATCAGGAATTGCTTTGAAAATCTTTCTAAATTACCAGCTTCCCTGACAACTTGGCGAAGGAATATTTAACCTCGATAAGATTTTAACGTTACCTACGAAGATTTCCTGCAAATTATTAATGAACCTCTTTATTATAACAGAATTATTTAGTTGTGAAATAACAAAAAGTTGGGACTCATTATAATATATGTATTAAACCTCCTGTGTGTTGACAATGTTAAAAAATAAATTAATTGGAATTGCAAGAATATCGGAATTGAAATATTTCATTCAGTTTTATATATCACTCTGAGCATTAATTAGGCAGGAAAAGGTCAACACTAGAAAACCTAAATTAAAATTCAAATCTTAATTACTGCAATTTCAAAAGCAACTTTGCGTAAGTATTAACCAATTGGCGGTATAATTTTCAGAATTAGTTCTACACCGACATTTACTTGTTTTGTTCAAAGTCGAAAGATGGTCAATTTATAAAATATATATGAAAATTAATTATTGTAGGTATTAGACATCGCATTGTATCATTCAAGAATTTTAAATAAGCAACCTACTTCACCTTGGAAAAGTGATATTTATGAGTGGCTTGAAATTCACAATGAAAATCGAAGAATCCCTCAACAGTCGTTAAAATATATGCCGTAGATGAGATGTTGAAAAATTGAGAACAAAGTTATTGATCAACATTAGAAATTTAAGGAAAATCCTGCTTAGGTGCTACAAGGGCGTTACAGAAAAAATCAATGATAAATATAATTATATTATTCGAGGGTATGTGGAGAACTTAGTTTATGTGGTATTGTTAACAGTTTGCTGTTATTTTTTATTTTTTTAATGTGCTGTTGATCTAATCAAAACATCGATGGTTCTATACTGAATTACTTATTTTTTTATTTGGATGGAATCAAACTAATACCTAATGGCAAAAAAATTAAATATTTGTCGGCACATTCAAATAAACTGCTGGACATAAATAATGCATCATGGAATGATTTAAATCAAAATTTAGAGATCGATATTTGAGGAGCAAGCATGCAAAAACTGATAAATCCATTTTCTGTAATTGTGAGAGAAACAGGAAAAGTTCTAGAGGAAAATCCCGGCAAAACTTCAATTTTTTTATTATTTTTATTACAACATCTTAGGTGATACATTTTGATTACAAATGGTTGTTGGAAAAACCAATTTTTTTTTTAAATATATAATATGCTTTGGATTTACCGGTTTTTGCGTGGAAGTTGTTTTTTTTTTGTTTTTCTATGAAATGACGCTGTGAATATATTTTAAAACAAATTTTTAATAATACAATGTTTTCAAAAATATGAGAACTTTACTTAAAAGTTATTAAAAAACATTTAATTTCAACCTGTACATATAATATTTTAAAAAAATTATTTTCTCAAAACGTATCACATCAAACTCCTTTTAAATGTATAATTGAAAAAATATTAATAAAAGTAAAAGAAATATCAAAACTTAAAGAAAATAAAATTTCGGATTTATCGGGTTTTGCATGAATGGATTGACTTTGTATCTATTTTTCATGGGCATTTAGTAACTTTTGCTCGCATTTCGGTTAAAAGTCAATATAGCATGTCGAAATTAGTGGAAATCCATACCCAACAACTCGAAAATCACACAAGTGGATTTATCGGTTATTGCATGTTTGGTCCTCATTTGTTCTTATTCTTCTGGTGCTTCCTTTTCAGAAAGCGGATGGCTTTGCTGCAATGCAATCCGCCAGCACAATTTATGAGCGACCTCGATGTTGACTTGACCATATGGAAGCCACAGATTCTGGGCAACTAAAACTTGATCTCATAACAAAAAGTACTATGAGTGGTAACTATATTACAAAACACTTTAAAATGAGGTTGGGAGTTAGTAAGATGACACAACAAAGGATTCGAATATGGGCAACAAAGGTTTTTACAAAAACATCTAAACAAATCAAGGAAGCCAAGGAAAGGTATTTTATTCAATTGAGCATTTCAAATTATTATAAATTAATCTTATTTATGGATGAAAGCTTTGCTATTATGTTAATTATTTCCTCAAATAGATCGCTTAACACAGAAAAAAATAGAAATAGCATTATTCGCTTTTTAGCCTACATTCTTCATAAAATATCAAAGTTAGGAAACACATTAATTGGGCACTCAAAAATATATGATTTAGGCTCTTAACAAGACCACACTCATATATGGGATCTTCTTTTAGGTTTATTCAGAACAAGTGTTGTTTCGTGGAACAATGACCCGTACGCATTCTTATAACCATGGTGAGTCTTCTATTCTTATAGGGAAAACTCAAGAACCAACAATTGGATGGAAAAGAATCTTGTACTTTACTGTATAAATAATTTTTTTTCAGAAGCAAATTCCTCCAAGACATCTTATATTTAGTACTGATACTAATGGAATGTCCATCGGTATATTCAAATCCTTGCCTATTTTGCAAGCAAATCTTCTACCACGTTACCACGAATGTCCTGAGATCCAGGTGAGTAAAAATTTGAAACCATTTTGGTTTGCCAATGCAATTAACCTCTTAGTTTTCAGAGACAAGTAGTCGACTGAAGCAGTGAAATGATTGCCTTTAATTTTATAAATTGCATCATAGGAATCTGAGAAGATTATAACCTTCTTAACCTGTTTATTTATGGATGTTTTAATATGGATCGCTACAGTTTCCGCTTTTGCTGTACAAAACCTTCAAGGAAGTCTCGAGGAGAATCTATAGTAAATATTAGGAATTTACAATCCATACCCTACCCTTTCATCCGCTTTTGATGCATCTACGTAAATAAAACTATAATTGTCTACGTATTTTTTCGTTGCAAGTTGAAATTTTTCCTTTATCATGAGTTCATTCTTTTTAATGTTACAATTAAAAGTTTCTAGCAGCTAAATCAAAATTATAAAGTCTATCTCGTAACAACTTTTTTGTACTCTTGTGCATGTTTCTAAGATATGGATAAAAATACCCCATTACCGAAACCAAATAAGGGATGTTATTGCCGTTATGGAAATTAGGTTTACTTATCAGGTTTCTACGTATATCATGAAGTACTGATTTGCAACCAGTATTTTTCTTCTATGGTCAAGATCGAACATCGCCGCCTCAGCTAAAACACACCACTCTCCACATCCTTGGAAGAATACCATGTCCAGTTTGTTGATGCCCATTTGATTAGAGGGCCTAAACAAGATATATCCATAGTCCAGGAGGGATCTAGTTAAAGCATTAAATACCATCAGGAACGTTCTACGATCTGCGTCCCCCCTCCCCTCCCCCACACCCTACAGATGGCTCGTAAAACATTGATGTTATTCTGAGCCTTGATATCAACACTCTTAATATGGGCACCTCACTTCTATTTTTGACATCAGATATCAAAATACGGTCCACAGGGTATGTGGTGTCACTTACTTAACTGCGAATGGAAAATAGTATAGAACGCCTGCTTACTATGAAAAAAACCATAAGTCCAAAATAAGTAATTTTACAGGAGAGACAAAAACTGCATTTGAGGTTGAACTTGAAACAAATTACATTTTTTTTTAATTTGGATAGAGTTTCCAACATAAAAGAAAGTTGATAACTTTAATTTCAACAATTACTTTAAAAGTACAGTGTAGCATGGACTTGTATTTTTCAAAGTTTATTTGTGAGCAAAAGTGGACTTATGCCAAGTGAAGAAAACACTGATCTTGAAGCAGGAACGTTTATTGCACAAAAAAATAATTAAATTCAATATTTTGATTAAAAAAAAATATTATTCATGCTTCAAATTATCCTAGAAAGGATGACAGTCTGGAGACAGACTTATGTATAATGCACTGGTACCGAATTAAAGGGTACATAAACTGGATTTCTACATTGCCTAATAGGTAGTGACTTAAAATTGTGTGTGTGTGTGTCTAATTTTGTTTCAATTTTTCCATTTAAATTATATCTTAATTATCTGGTATTTCTTCAAAATTCTTGAAATGTTGTTGATTTATGTAATTAACATTATAGAGCTTTTGATAATTTTTAGCATATTCACAGGCAGCAACAATGTCAGCGAGGACATTTATATTTCGACCTTTCAAATAACGTTCAATAGTGAAATGCGTCGATTCACATTCCATTTGGGCGTGACCATTTTACCAATATTTTTGTTCAATACATACCTATTTTGTTACAGGAAGATTAAGAAGGGCATTTGAAAATGTAAATTTTCTATTCTGTACTGAACATTCGTCGCTAATTAAAATTGTCTTTTGATTAGAGGTAAGGTTTGGAATAATTTCAGAAATCAGAAATTGGCATATAATAGAGGAAAAGAAACATGAAGCCAGTTTTCCTTCACCATCATGCCATACAAAGCAATACCCTTCTTTGGTATGGAGATCAAAAATAGTGAAATTACGAACCACTAATTTTGTTCGATAATATAAAGCGTTACACTTTGGAGCAAAGGAGAACAGATTACAAGTCCACATGATTTGAAAGTTTGTCTGTTTATTTTTCATTTCTTAACTCATTTTTCTTTCCAATGTGTTCGATGTAAACCTGTACTTCTATATTTTTTGTTTTGAATCCCACGCATACATCACATTCATCTTTTTTCGGAAAATACGGTGCCAAATTAAGTTTTTCAAAAACTTCATGAAAAGTCTTTAAACTTAGGGATTTACTTTATTTTCAACACACAAATTGTCTTTATAAATTTGGTACAGTTTAGCTTTTAACCTAAAATGTGGCTCAAGGTACAGTCTGGATGTTGTCTTTTAACATGCCTTCTTTTTCTTTATCAAATCTCAAGCTTTTTTATCGCAATATTATTATCTTGATTTCCAGCCAAGCTGTCACCGGATTTATTGAGACTTTTGTTTCAATCCATGCAGATAATGTCCTTATTGAAACTCCTAAAGTGTTGTAAACGGGAACTTGTTCATTTCTTTTATTCAGAAAGTATTGGTACGAAACCGATCTTTGGCTATTATCGTTTTCTGTTTCTTGCTCGAGCTGTCGGTAATGACAATAACCTAGATGACACATAAATTCTTTTCTCTGACAATTTTAATATCCAATACTTTTTAAGAATTTGTTCTCGGTTCTCGTCATTTATTTTAAAGCATTAGATTTTTGTATTTGTTTTGGTACATTTACACCTGTCCTTTAACGTTTCATTTGTTTTTTTTTTTAATTTTAAAACTCTTTACCATTTCTGCCTGTATAGTCCAAACCACATTCTCGTTTTTTTTTTATAGCGGTAACGAACATGTAACGAGCCAGATTATGTTCATTCATCGAAATTTCAAGAATTAATTTACATATGCGTTCGCCATAATATTCAGAAGTCTCGTTAGGGTCGATCCAAGTAAAATTACGTCTATTTGTGGTGACTTCTGCGGCACGGTAGAGGAAATACTCTCTAAAATGGAAGATCGATAATAGCTTGGATTTTCTTTCACGTTTTGGTTCGAATTGCTGGTTCCTGATAGTACGCGGTCAAATTGTGGAACGTCGCGCCGCCATTCGTTTTGACAGAGCGGGAATTGAGATTTATTCTGGCACGTTTCTCTTAATGAATATAGGGTCGAATAAGTATTTCCATTCGGCTAACTCATGTAATTAATTAGAATGGGCTTTGGTACATCAAAATGCTTGGGTTTCATTTTCGATATCGGTTGAAATTGTTGGATGTGACATGTGACTCGCCTTTCGATTGGTCAGTCGACATTCATGAAGCGAGGATTTTGGAGGAAGTTCCTTTGCCTTCCACGTTAGTTTCTTGAGTTTTCTCTAACTCATTCTACGTCGGTCTGCCGTTTGTAGCAGCGGTGGTTGGTGTCGGACTGAAATTTAATTGATTTTACCTTTTGTGGGACCCATTTTTGTACTTTTATGCATTTGCTCTGCCTTATACTTGGTTAGTTGTTAGTTAGTAGTGCCTGGAACTTATTCTTTAATGGGACTGTAGTACTGCTTTTGTCAGGTGATTCAATTTTGGCCTCTTTTGTGTGTTGTCATTTTGAGAAAATTTCAATTCGCATGGATTGTCCCTAGTTCATTTTTAATTCTCTTTACAGAAGCTTTTCTCGTTCACCCTCTGAGGCAGCCTGGCCGATTTCGGCGTCAAGCTCACGAACCCTTTTCAGGTAAAAAATTAATTTTTATGTTCATTTCATTTGGTATTTTAGTTTATTTGGTCAGTCAGTAAATGTTTTTTGCATAATGTTTTAAGCAAAGAGTCCTTTCGTTCTCCCTGCCTACGACAGATGAAATGTTTTGTTGTCACTACCGTCCTACCTACTTGGATCTAAGATATCCCTTGTATGATGAACGTTTCCTTCCTGGAGTGTCCTGGATTCGCCCAACGGATCAGACCGTAAGAGATTCAAATTTTTGCATAAATAAATATTTAACTATCTGTTAATTTATATCAGGTTGGTCAGCATGAACACTCGAGCAATAATCTTTTTTCCTCTAGTTTTAAGCTTTCGCAAAAATAATTGCTATTTCATTAATATCCTAACATTCAAGTACTAACGTCCACTTCACTGAAGTAAAATTTACGCTAAATTAATTGATTAGCCAGTTTTTTGTATATATAACTTTATTTTTATTACATATATAATTGTATTAAGTAAAATTCATTTTTCTGTACCGGCCAGAGTTTCGAACCATTCGTTTGCCTTTGTTTTTTATAGTTGAATCCCTAATATTTCATTATTCGTTTTATTATACCGAAACTAGTTTTAAGCATTCTTTGTTTTCATCATCATAACTGGCTAACTTCATTAGCGATTTGCGATAATTTTTTGGTAGTTTCCACCGTTATTTTTATTAATTTTTGACCAGACGATAACTAGTTGGTATTACCATTGTTTAGACAATGGTATTAGGTTCTAAAGGGCTCTAAAGATGTGAACAGCACATGATCATGTACTGGGCGGATTATGTAGTTAAGTTTTACGTTTATTTACTTATTTCTTTTGCAACAGGTAACTTATTTAGTATCATTTTTTACTGCTGTTTTATTTGATAACTGGTAATCATTAGTATTTATATTTCGTCTATTATATTCGTTTTTCTAATTGATGACTATTGATAATTGCATATTGTTTTTCTGACTTATTGTGTAACAAGGGATTTATTTTACGTTCTAGTGTGGTTAACGTGGATTTATTTTTTTTTAATGAAATCAGTCAGTTTCGTATTTAATTGGCATATTTATCTGCCGTTCTCTTGACTGGCTTAGTTTTCATTTCGCAACCTTTTTTTATGACTAGCTATTTACTCAAATTTGTTCAGTTTCCAACACGCATTTTACCGCAGGTATTACCATCTTTGTTTTGGTAACAACCTACTGTTAGCTATAAATTTTAGGTAACCTCAAGTACAGTGTGTGGTACCGTAGTACACGTTTCAATTAATTTGGCCGACTAAAAGTCAAAAGTTTTTTGAAGTGAAACTTCTTTAGCGAGGGTAAAGTCAGAAAAAATGCATTTCAAAGTGAAAGGCTTATTAAAGTGAAACGCCCCATTAATTAAGCATGTTCCAGTATAGCCAGAGGGTTTAGGTTTTCAGGACATGTAGCCGTGGTAAAATGAAGGTCCTGGACGAAAACTGGACCCCGTACCCCTGTGACTACAGTAGTACTTCTACTGTGAGCTATAAATTTTAGATAACCTCAAGTACAGTGTATGGTACCGTAGTACACGTTTCAATTAATATGGTCGACTGAAAGTAAAAAGTTTTTTTGAAGTGAAACTTCTTTAGCGAGGGTAAAGTCAGAAAAAATGCTTATCAAAGTGAAACGACCCTTTAATTAAGCATGTTCCAGTATAGCTAAGGGGTTGAAATTTTCAGAACATGTAGCTGGGGTAAAATGAGGACCCTGGACGAAAACGACTTCGTAAAACCGTAAAAAAATGTTCGGAAAGGTAACAAAGGTATTTTAAAACGAAATAAGAAAAAAAACAACAAAAAAAGACAAAAGATTGTTCGGAAAGTTAAAAAAAGTGTTATAAAATAAGAAAAAAAAATTATAAAAAAAAATGAAAATTGTTCGGATAGTTAATATAAGTATTATATAACGAAATGAAGGAAAAAAATATATAAACAAAAAGATACAGAAACGCGGTTTTCGGCGAAAAAAAAGAAATTACAAAAAGTGTCGAAATTGGGGGCGAAGTTGAGAAAAAATGCTTAAAAAAATAAAAACTCAATTCCTAATAGCTCTTGCAGACGAAATAAGAAAAAAAAATAATAATAAAAAAAGAAAAAAAAACTGTTCGGAAAGTTAATAAAAGTATTACATATAAAACGAAATAAAGAAAAAAGTAAATGAACAAAAAACAAAACAGGGGCAAAAGTTGAGAAAATAAAAGCTTAAAAAAAAAGAAAAACTCAATTCCTAATATTATTTTCAGAAGTTTCACAATTGTGTGCTTATAAAGGTAGGACAAATAATTTTTTATACCATACATCCTGCCGTTTTATGCTCATAAACCGATTTTATGTTTACGTATCTATCTGTTTCATTTAATTATCTTTAGTATTGGTGTTTTAAAAGGGAAGTAAGTAGTGTTGTAATCAGTGACAATAAAGGGACACTCGAATAACTACTTTATTAATACATGTGATTACAAAATAAAGAACTTATTCAATTGCCCGATACAAAAATTAGGTCAGTTGATTGTTGGAGCCGCCCTTATTTGTGATACTGTATTGCCTCAAGAATAAAGTATTGGTGAGTAGCTAATCGCTTTTGAAAATAATCAAATAACATTCGTTTCAGATAAATACAAATAATATTAGATTTATATTTAGAAACAACAATACACCTATTTTTTTATCTAACAAGTAGTAAGTATATTTGTCTTGTATTATTTGGGCTCAATAATTGAATCGTTTTGAATTATCGATTTATTCTTATTATTATTATTATTATTATTTTTAATAATTAACTTCTGCTTTCATTATTGTTGATATATATTTTTCATTATTACTCTTAGTGAATTTCTGGTGTTCACCGCTGCTTTTATGATTCAGACTTAATATAGTTGCGAAGCCTAAGCCAAAACGAGTTCCATATTACAACTTGGGAATTTTCCGACTTCAGCCGTCTACAAGTTGGTGGCGCCTTAAATAAAAAATCTACCCTACTTCATGCATGCTTCAACGACACTCGTTCTAGGCTACGCGTCGGTAATTGAAAATTTTCTTAATTAAAATTTAAAATTTTTAATTTAACTTTATTCATTCTCAGTTCCTTCTAATCTGAAGTGAAGGTGACTAAACAAAATTAGAAGGCAAGAAAGATCATGGCAAATATTGTGACTGCTATTTTGTTCCACCAAGAGTTAAAGTTTTTTTAGTTTAATATGAAAAAGTTATTGGTAATAAATACCACTACAATATATTGTTTGCTATTTCCAATAATGATAGTATTCTAGGGTTAATAATACACAAATAACTATTTTGTATTTTCGTCAAAGATCATTTTGGTTGGAGGAAGAGAATAATAAAAATTTGATTCGCAATTTTTCGCAGTCGACAAACTTTTCCAAAAATGCACACAACCTATATGTAGATACCATTTCCGTTTCGCCTATACAGTTATACAGGTGGCAGTGTGGATCAAGAAAGCAAATACCGAAAACCACGTATGAGAATTTGTGTCGCAATTAAAATACCGATGATGAAAAATTTATTTGATGCTCTATTTATGTCCAGCAGTTTAGTTCATGAAACATACAATTAAGCCGCTTTACGTTCCAAGCCGATCCCATGTAAACTTAAAAAAGATAAGTTTGAAATTCTGTTTGGAAAATACGACAAATAAAAACTCTCAGATTAATTTCTTGTAAATTGAGGTTCAATTGTTCTGTTCAGCCCCCCCGCCCCGCATCTAAAAGTGTCTTATTCCATTAAAAAATCCCAACAACTTTGGTATTTACGTTTTTACGATTTCTTATAAATAAGTTTCGCTCTTCACTATACAAGGCTCTGAATCTTGTTCTTGTTCGATGACCTTGTACCTACAAGATCATTCTATGAGATGTAGAAATACATTGATAGTCTTTTTTAATGAAATACAAGAATTTGGGTATATAAGTTTTTTTGAATAAAAACCTTTAACTGGTTAATACAAGGCTCTGAATCTTGTTCTTGTTCGATGACCCTATACCTACAAGATCATTCTATGAGATGTAGAAATACTTAATGATATACAAGAATTATGGTATATAAGTTTTTTTAAATAAAAACCTTTAACTGGTTAATACAAGCTTTTGCAGATAGTTTATATATCGAATTAATTGGCATGCTATTCATTCTGATGCTACGAATAATTAATAGTAATAACCTAATTTAAAGTTAGCTTACGCAAAAAACAACTATTACTGCGGAGCAAACTGCCTTTCTATAATCAATTTCAGGACTAAATTCGCTCTTCACTATTAATTGTTTAGTTGATATATTAATTTACCTTCTGGAACTAAGGTGCTGGGTGTTGATGTGGATGAACTTGACGGTGTAGACTTCTGCGATACTGGAATGTTTGTTACTATTGTAATATCTGTCCCATTTTGTTTAGTATCTGAAAAAAATGACAAAATTGAGTTATGTGAATACATTTTTTTTAAATTCAATAAAATTTCAAGGTACCGCAAAAATGAAAACCAAATCTTTTCTAGTTGAAAGAATGTAGTTTATCTAACAATGACAATACTTTGTGTTTTTAGAATATGACCTATGATAAAAGAATACTTAAATCTCAAACCCACTTAACTCATTAGTCATTGACTTTTTCCATTTTGTAGATGACATCAACAAACTATTATTTATGCAACCGCCTAAACATTCCTTTAGGATTCTCATGTTATCCTTAACTTTTATATGTGCATTGCATCAACCAGCTCCATTAATGCATGAGAGACATCTTTAAGTAATTTACAAAGATTTATCAATTGATTCATACATCACGTTTTTTATGACATCGAAGGTAAACATGTAAATTACACAATGATGTGCTGTCACCTGTACATAATACTTTTATGTTTGTTTAAGAATTAAGTAATCTTATAGATCGTATCTTCCTCCTATTCTTCTGTCTGCCTAATACTTAGCCTTACCTTATGTAAAACCATATTTGCAATCTAGTGGTAAATTTGCTATTAACAGGTACCTAACCCATAATAATAAAATAGACAGGCAATGTATTTTTATTGGAGAGGAAAACTGGACCAAATTATTGTACGCTGTTGGGGTCCATCGAAAGACTACGTATTTGCTTCTTGGAGGTGTCGATATCAAGACCAGTTTTAAATACTACAAAATGTATTCAAATAATTTGCCTAATCAGAACCTCTACGATTCTATTAAATCGTCTCCTATGGCATTATCGTAACTTTCGACAGATTTATTATATTATTACATTCCAATTACCATATAAAATAACTTTCCCATTGGCTTATTCAGGAAACACGGAACGTAGGTACACATTAAAATAATTGCATTCTTTTCAACCAAGGGGCATCGATTTTGTAAGTAAAGAACGAATCTCCGTTACCTGAAGAATTTCAATTCAATCAGTTATTTATCAACGTTACATACAACGTAGGGAAAATCTAAATTCAATAATGTAACTCAAACTAAAACATTAATTACTCTTTCACCTTATTTGCTGAGAGGAAAGCGAACTAGGTCACCAGTATTTAGATTAAAGAGTACTGGGAGCCAAAACCCAAGGGGTGCATTTTTAGTAAAAAAAAAAAACAGAAATACAATACAGTATTTGACAAAAATCCTTTATTATTGAAAACTAATACAAGTAATAAAATGATATTGTTAACCAAAAAAAAGCATGTATTTCTTGACTAAATGACTGTTGATTCCAAATGACTACTTTACCAACGTTAGACGGACTTTGGAACCATATAAATGACTAGCGGAAATCTTATTAATATAGATAGTATTACAAGAGCTCCTCGGGAGAAGAAGAAAACTATTTTAAAATAATTATTTTTCTAGATGTCGACGTACTCTCATATGACGCAAGCAAAAAAGCTAGCGAAGCATGGAAGTATCTTGAAAATCCATTTGAAGACAAAGGACCTCACAGGTGACCTTAAGCAAATTATGGTCTATGAAATTAGATATCTTTAGCATAATGGAAATGTAAGTTAATAGAGTCATGGCTCTAGCCCAACAACTCTTATCCATAAGAAAACCACTGGATGTTTTGGGGGTTATTGCAGCGACTTACAGCAGAATATGAGCCGATGGTTTTGGCCCTTGAAAACCTGGGCGCTGATATAACGTAGGACTTCGTAAATACCAAATTGCTACAAGATAAAAAATGGCAAAATAGTAACCATAATGGTAAGAGTGCCTTAGCCATGACAAATAATTAAATTATTTCCATGGCGCTAGAGCTGCAAAAGAAAAGGTATTACAAGAATCAGTGCCCTCTACATAAGATAAAAATAATTCCCAAATATCAATGAAAATAATCATGGCAAAAGTGGAAAGAAAGTCCCACTGGCTACAACTTTGAGCATAAATAATGTTCATGAACCAGCCTGGCACATTGGTAGTGGTGCTTTTTCTCACATGACTGGAAATATAAGCAGGATGTGTTTGTGGGAGATAACGCAAAACTCACTGTGAATGAAACTGGAAAAAGTGGTTTAAAGTTGACACCAGATGGTGCTGAAATACACGTATCCAAGAATAAATATGTTACAAACCTTTCAGTAAACATGTTATATGTGAATTTATTCATCTCAAAAGACCATTGTGTATAATTTGACTCCGGAGGATGCAAAATAATGCATGGAGATGACTGTAGCATTCAGGGAGAAACTGTAGCTATTGCAAGGAATGCCGATGGTTATTATTAGTTGAATCTAGTAGCAGAGCTTGTGAATATAGCATAATTACAAGATTCTCAGAGGCTTTTGCAATAAAAACCAAGCATACTGCGAGAGTTTCATGAATCTAGAGAGACTTTTCCTTATAAAATAATGGAGTGGGGCGAACTAAACTTGATTTAATTCATTTAGACTTCGTATGGAAGTGGAATCATGGAGCGGCAGAAAATACATCTTTACCTATATTGATGACAAGACCAGAAATAGTATATTATTTTATATGGAGGAAAAGTGATACTTTTCATGGCGCGCTCGGCCGAACGGAGTGAGGCTGGTAATAGAGAGCAAGCCATGAAAAGTAACTTTTCCTCCAAATAAAATATGCTGTTTTTTCTTCAAATGTCAACAAATTAATGCAAAAACATCTCTTTTTAATAGTAAAAATATATAATTATTATTAAAGATAAGTGGGTTCGTAAGGCGGCTTAGACCGGTCTCGGTGAATAGGCACAGGTTGTTGCTATAGTAATGTAACATAAAGCTGTCAGTGGACACTGTCAACAATAATTATTTTTTTAAGATGGCGTCTCCGATTGCGTTTTAATTCCGTATTGATAAGCAGTTATTGAGTAAGTTCGATTAAACAATAACCAATTTGTTCCTAAATTAGTGATTTTTAGAAATGCAGTCACAAATTGAGTGGTAAATACAAAATGTAGTTTAATAAATCTTGAGTTGTTGACGCATATATTTTGTTGTCTGTTTGTATTATATCTATGTTGCTATGACAACACTTTTACCTCCGCCGGCGGAAAAGTGAAAAGTAAAGCTCCGGCGGAGGAAAAACGAAACTTCACGGCCGCCTACACAGTCGAGTAATGACGGATTTACTGACGTTTGAAGAAAAAATAGTTTGTTATTTTCTGGAAACCAAAAGTGAGGTTACGGCAATATATAAATAATTCTGTAGAATGGTAAAAAATCAAACTGAACGTAAATTAGAGGTTTTGAGGACTGACAATAGCAAGGAATATTGTAATGAGCGTTTAAAGAAACTTCATGGAATTAAACACGAAGTAATAAAGTAAAATAGTCCTCAGCAGAATGGAGTAGCTGAACCTTACAATTGGAGCATACTTGGAAAAGAGCGTTCAATGTTTATTGACCCAGATACAGCAATTTGAATCGTTCACTAACCAAGAAAATAGGTATTATGTATAATACTAGATATAAAAACACAAAGAAAGAAGCTTGGCAACAAAAGCAAATAATACATTTCGGTTTGATATTCTGAGACATGTGTTGGATACAGGGTTTTAGAACTAAGTTACCGAAGTCAAAAAACAGCCAGGGATGTCGTGTTTTTGAAGGCAAGTTCTTACACAATGTTTCATTAAGTGTTCATATTGCCCCGACCATATCAGGAGTTGTTTCCTTGAGGACATTGCCAAATGATGGCGATGCCGATTATGACTTAGAGAATATGAAAGCTATGGATTCTGATCTTCAAGAGGGAAACAGTGGATAAACGTTTAAAAAAGAAAACCAGAAAAGTATGGTGATTATATAATTATTGATTACGATTCAGCCTTAGCTGTGTTAGTTGTTATCGGATGAGTTAGAATTATTGACCGTTTCCAAAGCATTGGCAAGTGCCAGAAGAGCCGAATGACGAAAATAAGTTAAGAATGAACTTGATGCATTCAATGTAAACCTAATAACAAAAATATTGCTAAAAATAGTTGGATTTTTGAAATCATAAGGAATCATAATGAAAACATTGCAGCTAAAGGCTTTTCCCAAAAATATGGTGTAATTGGAACTGAAACTAACCGAAAGCTTATTGAACGAATAACCAAAAATAACCAAAAGCACCAAAACATTAAAATTGCTTATAACGTATCGGAACCAGATAAAATGACTAGAATAAATTGAAACTAACTGAAAGTAACCGAAAGATGATTGAATGATTAACCAAAATTAACTAAAAGCACCAAAACGGGCGAATCGCAATAGATTAAAAATATTGAAGTAAGTTGAAAGTAACCCAAATTAACCGAATTTTGGTGACTAACCAAAAATTAACCAAAAACATTAAAATTGCTTATAACGTATCGGAACCGGTTCAAATAACTAAAATAAATTGAAACTAACTGAAAGTAACCTCAGTGGCGTAGCTACCGGGTGGGCCAGGGGGGGGGCAAGGCCCCACGGCGCCAAGAGAAATTAGGCGCCACTCCGAATTTATAAATATGCTAATGCTAACAATGCACATGAGCTTAACTGAGTTTTAAAATTAATTAAATTATAATACAATCAAAGAACAAAATATGTATTAAACTTTTTACTCAACCAATACATTTTGTGTCAGGTATTTATTATTTATTCTACGCGGAATAAAAAGATATATCCCGGCGCGGCGGCATTTGGTACATGCAAATTTGTAAAAACGCTGCGTAAGGCGGCATGCAACTTCAAAGACAAAAATTCTGAAAATTTCGGTCGAGAAACAGTATGTGTTTTTAGAGTTTCGTATTTAGGCAGTACCATTAGCCAGACAAGTCTTAATAGCCTAGCAATACTAAGCATAGAAAATGAATTTGTCCAAAAAATTAATTTTGATCAAATAATCGATCAATTTACGTCGATGCAAAACCGAAGAAAGACTCCAATGTTTAATTAATTAATTAATTGATTAAGGTTGCAGATTTTTAGTTTACGTTTATATTTAAATATGTATGTACCTGTTGGTTGGTTGCCGTTTATATATATTATATTCATATTCCTGTAAATAAAAAAAAGCGTGTGCACTATGTGCGCATATCAGAAGTGAAACTTCTTAAACTTAAACGCCAGGCATTTGGTTAAAAAGTTGTTTTTTTTAAATTATATCACTCAATTAACAAAAAGAGAAGGCTTAAATGAAAAAAAGCTATTCTTCATAAAAGTTTCGCTTATGTCTTGACAAGGTAATAGAGCAAACCCCATATTTTTATCTTGTAAACTAACAAAGATATCACAATAATTATACGGCCTAGCCTTATACATATCTTAACGAATTTGGTTAAAAAGTAGTTTTTTTAAATATATCACTCAATTAACAAAAAGGAAAGGCCTAAATGAAAAAAATTATTCTTCATAAAAGTTTCGCTTATGTCTTGACAAGGTAATAGAGCAAACCCCATATTTTTATCTTGTAAACTAACAAAGATATCACAATAATTAAACGCCCTAGCCTTATACATATCTTAACGGATTTGGTTAAAAAGCCGTTTTTTTTAAATATAGGTATCACTCAATTAACAAAAAGGGAAGACCTAAATGAAAAAAAAAACTATTCTTCATAAAAGTTTCGCTTATGTCTTGACAAGGTAATACAGCAAATCCCGTAAACTAACAAAGATATCACAATAAACGTCCGTGACCGTTTTCCGTTCCCTGCCAGCTCGCCCGCCGTGGGTCGGGATCGCGACCTTCAAATTTTACTCCCGGCGCGCGTTAAGAAGTTTCACTTCAAAAATATACGTTTAATATTATGATGTATTGTTTTTGGAATAATTTGCGTATATACACAAAATATAGGTTTGTTTTAGGCGCCAGCGGATAGGCTTGCCCCCCGGCGCCCACATTTCTATCTACGCCACTGAGTAACCTATAGAGGACTAACCAAAAGTAACTAAAAGCACTAAAACCTATCGAAATAGATTAAAAATATTGAAGTAAGTTAAAGCTAACCCAAATCAACCGAATTTTGGCGACTAACCAAAACTAACCAAAAACATTAAAATTGCTTATAACGTACCGGAACAGGTTCAAATGACTAAAATATATTTAAACTAACTGAACTTTACCGAGAGTTCATTGAAAGACTTGCTATCCAAAACTAACCAAAAGAACCAAAATGGGCTAAAACGTATCGAAATAGATTAAAAATATTGAAGTAAGTTAAAACTAACCGAAATCAACCGAATTTTGGCAGCTATCCAAAAAATTAAAATTGCTTATAACGTACCGGAACAGGTTCAAATGCCTAAAATATATTTAAACTAACTGAACTTTAACGAAAGTTCATTGAACACTAACTAACCAAAAGTAACCAAGAGCACCAAAACGGGCTAAATGTATCGAAATAGATTTAAAATATTGAAGTAAGTTAAAACTAATCCAAATTAGCCGAATTTTGGTGACTAACTAAAACTAACCAAAAATTTTAAAATTGCTTATAACGTATCGGAACCAGTTTAAATGACTAAATTAAATTGGAACTAACTGAAGGTATCCGAAAGATGATTAAATGACTAGCCAAAACTAACTAAATGCACCAAAACGGGCTAAAACGTATCGAACGGAGTCGAAATGGATTAGAAATATTGAAGTAAGTTAAAACTAACCCAAATTAACTGAATTTTGGTGACTAATCAAAACTAACCAAAAACATTAAAATTGCTTATAACGTATCGGAACCGATTCAAATGACTAAAATAAATTGAAACTAACAGAAAGTAACCGAAAGATGAATGACTGACTAACCGAAACTAACCAAAAGTAACTAAAAGCACCAAAACGGGCTTATCGAAATAGATTCAAAATATTGCAGTAAGTTAAAACTAACCCTAATTATTCGAATTTTGGTGACACCCAAACTAACCCAAACTAACCAAAAACATTAAAATTGCTTATAACGTACCGGAACCGGTTCAAATGACTAAAATATATTATAACTAACGGAACTTCGCCGAAAGTTAATTGAACGACTAATCAAAACTAACCAATAGTAACTAAAAGCTAACCTAACTCAAACTAACCGAATTTTGGTGACTATCAAAAAATAAACAAAAATAATAAAATTGGTTATAATGTATCGGAACCGGTTCAAATTATAAAAATAAATTAAAACCAACTGAAATTAACCAAATATTGAACGACTAATGAAAACTAACCAAAAATAACCAAAGGCACCAACAAGGGCTAAACATATCCGAACAGATTAAAAATATTAAGGTAAGTTGAAACTAACTTTCATTAACCGAATTTTGGCCAATAACTAGAGTTAACCAAAAACATTAAAATTGATTATTACGTATTGGGTCCGGTTCAAATTAGAACTAAAATAAATTAAAAGTCACTAAACCTGCACCAAAAGCTGAATGAATGTTTAACCAAAACTAATCAAAAGTAGCCAAAAACCACAAAAAGGGCTAAAACGTACCGGAACAAATTAAGAATATTAAAATAAGTAACTAACCCAAATTAACCGAATTTTGGCATCTAACTAAAAGTAGCCAAAAACGTTTACATTTGATATAACGTATCAGTTCAAATGACTTAAATAAATTGGAACCTACTGAAAGTAACCGAAAATTGATTGAATAACTAACCATAAGTAACTAAAAGCACCTAAACGGGCTAAAACGTAACGAAATAGATTTAAAATATTGAAGTAAGATAAAACTAATTCAAATTAACCTTATTTTGGTGACTAACCAAAAATAACCAAACACACTAAATTAATGAGCTGAACCATATCGAAACAGATTAAAAATATTAAGGTAAGTTGAAACGAACTTAAATTGACCGAATTTTGCCGACTAACTAAAATTAACCAAAAACATTAAAATTGGTTATAACGTATCGGAACCGATTCAAATTACTAAAATATTTTAAAACTAACTAAAGCTAACCGAAAGCTGATCGAATGACCAAAACTAATCACAAGTAACCAAAAGCACTAAATCGGGCTAAATCGTATCGGAATAGGTTGCAAAAATTAAAGTTAGTAAAAACTAACCAAAACGAACCGAATTTTTGCGACTAACCAAAACTAACTAAAAAGATTATATTTGATTATAACGTATCGGAGTCGGTTTAAATGACTAAAATAAATTGTAACTAACTGAAACTAACGGAAAGTTGATTGAACGACTAACTAAAAATAACTAAAAACACCAAAACGGGTTAAAACGAATCGGAACAGGTTAAAATATTACAGTAAGGTTATGGCTAATTATATATTAATAGATTTTCCCATCTAAAAGTGAAGAGTAATTTTTTAGGTCTTCATTAGGATGTAGGATATATCATGTATCTGGCCCTACTCCCACGAACAGATACTTCTTTCCCAGGATCTTTTCTTAGTCAATTTAATAATATTCAATCTAAAGGGTACTGGCAGGCAGGGTACTTAATAGGTACTTAAACATTAAAAAGAAAACAAAAGAACTAGGAATTACTTTTAAAAATCCTGTAATTGGATTTATGCCATATTCGGATTATATCATCTAATTATAATATAAAGTCTATTTACAAATATTAGAAACTGCCAAAAAAATGTTGAGCATTTACGGGACAGGATGGTGACACTTGTCTGACTTGTCCTCACAGGCCCGCATTACTTTGAAAATTCAGTTAGAACTTTAGATAAGTATTACATTTGAAATGAACCTAAATAGACAGTTTAAATTATGTCTTTAGTCATAGTGTGGTTATTTCGTATTTCATTTAAAAGTGCCTTTGTTATCGTAATTATTTAGAAATGGGGCGTCCCTGGAGTTCTAGTGAGATTTGTGAAAGTGAAACTATTCAAAAAGTGCTATCAACAGATGCTAAAGAAATTAGTAAGAACGTGTTTCTAACTTTAATGGAGCGCTGTAATTTGTGATTTAGAAAAGGTGTAGAGGAAACAGCTTTACTTAAAAGGAAACTTATTCCACATCAGTGTGGAAAATTACGCAAAAGCCCATTTCAGAATGCAAAAAAAAGTGATGTTGGAGTTGTCAGGAAGTTAGACCGTGGTGACACGAATTTATAAAATGTATGAAGGCCAATATGTTCCAACTTCAGACAATTTAATGAAAATAATTGAAAAAGATGAAATCGAAATTCAGTGCTCAAGTGCGACTTTGTGGAAGAACATCCGAGATATCCCTGTCTTACAGATATTTTCACTGTAGATGTTCCCACACACATAGAAAAGATATCTTGATCTAAAAACAGCGAGGAGTTCAGATCATTCCTCTCCTTATGAAGAAATAGTATATTATTTTATATGGAGGAAAAGTGATACTTTTCATGGCGCGCTCGTGTTTAACAGCCGAACGGAGTGAGGCTGGTAATAGAGAGCAAGCCATGAAAAGTAACTTTTCCTCCAAATAAAATATGCTGTTTTTTCTTCAAATGTCGACAAATTAATGCAAAAACATCTCTTTTTAATAGTAATAATAACTGTTATTATTAAAGATAAGTGGGTTCGCAAGGCGGCTTAGACCGGCGTCGGTGAATAAGCACAGGTTGTTGCTATAGTAATGTAACATAAAGCTGTCAGTGGACACTGTCAACAATAATTATTTTTTTCTACAAACGTCACTAAAAGTAAAATTTTTAACGCATGCTGTCAGTGTCTAAAATGTCACTTTATGGCTCTGGTGCGAAAATATAATAGTATATTATGATATAAGTGTATAAGAGGGCCTTTAAAGCACGCGCGACATATTTCAAAACACGACGCGCAGCGGAGTGTTTTGTAAGTCGCAAGG
>MU182074.1:332971-361922 GCA_016904865.1 Pissodes strobi
ACGTTTTTAATCAATAAATATTATCATACCTCAAGAAACTTCTTTGAATAAAAATAGCTCGTCTTACTAGCATTATTATTATTTTGTCTTAATTATTATAATTTTGAACCGAGTCTAAATTGCTGTGTGAATTACTGATAACAGTCACTACTTATAAAGTTTTTATTCTCATGCACACATACACGTAAAGAGATGAATAACACACGGGTAACTTATAAGTCACGCTATTTTTCCTAAAAATATTATTTAAGGTTAATTTATAAATTTATAAAATTAATTACTTAAATTTACACTAATATAAAAGGAGAAGGAAATGCGGTTTGAGGATTCAGAAATGATAAAACCTTGGATGCGTGAACTAGGCTCTGTTATTACTTCAGCTTATTTTGAAACACTTGCAGCGCCCTGGATATTTTTTTGCAATCTCATATTTATTGTTGATGTATTCTTCTTTATATCCTTCCGCGGCCCTTGCAGATCTACATCCTCCATGTCGTTTTATGTTGTGATGTCGTCCCCTGCATTTGCCAATAACATAGCGAATTCATACAGTGACCGGTGTATGACTCAGGGTGATGTAGGTACAAATAAGAAGACATTTTCAATGGTACTTTTGACAAAGTGTCTATTCCAACGCATTGCCATTTTTATTAAATATATCAATGTCTTTGTAAATCCAAATTCAAATTTAAATTCATTTATTCATGTCAATACATTAGAATGTTTACACACATAAAAATACAGGGAATGAATTCTTAAGTGGAATATACTCACAAAGTACAATTTTTAAAAACTAAACAGCTACACTAAAACTTAAAAGATAATAACTCTGCAAGCGAATAGAGAAACATTGTCAATAAGGATCTCCCTGATTTTAGCAGCAGAAGATTTATAAGGCAGGTCTCTAACCCAGCTTGGTAGCACATTAAAAAACTTTATTGCCAAATAGCCAGGCCTGACACCTTCTTAAACGACAATACACGGGTACTAAATTTTCTTCATTGCGTGTATCGTAATTGTACACGTCTACAAGTGATCTCAAATGTTCTGCTTTTTTAATAAAGGGCAAGTTTTGAAAGATATACAGGGCCGGCAATGCGAAGATTTTAAGAGTAACAAAAGCCTCCCTATAATCATCTCTGTAACCGAGACTGGTTATCACTCTTACTACTCTCCTTTGGATGGCAAATAGTCTATGAAAGTCTCCAGGCCAAAACATCGTATCAGATTTTGTATTGGACAGTGCAAAGTATGCGGTCTTCAATATAGCCGGATAAACATAACACGCGAGGTATTTGATGACAAACACCGCCCTTGGAAGCTTCTTAGCTATATTTGATCAATGTGGCATCTTCACTGCAGCCCAGCATCAAGAGTAACTCCCAAAAAGTTCGCCTTTGATACACTCTCAGTACTGTCACCCATCTCCCTCAGAGTACATACCATTGCCTGCCTTATTGTTATCCCCATTAAGGAGAAGCCTATTGGACCGAAACCACTTACTCGCCCCCTCTAGTGATACCCCGGATCCTGCAAGAGCACTCTCCAATGAGGAGCCAGTGGAGAGAGTGTAGCCTGCAGTAGCATCGATTGTAGGTAAGTCATTTATATAAATTAAAAATAAGACCAGACCTAAATTTACTACTCTCTCTGCTGACGTGACACCATCTCATCTTACACTATGATACCTGTCCAGGAGATAAGATTTTCTTGGCTCGACACAACTCACAGTAAACTTATAACTTTTGAACCTTTCTAACAAAAGTTCATGGCCAACACAATCAAAAGCTCTAGTAAGATAGCAAAATCCACCGAACAATTCTGCTTATTGTGGAATGCTTTCGTGATTTGGGATCTCAGAACCTCAATAATAGCCATAGCTGTATGCTGTATTCTTCCCCAGGTGAAATCCGAATTAACCTTCAGAAAAAAGACCATTATTTTCAAAGAAGGAAACCAATTGCAGTGCCATACACTCTTCGATGATTTTAGAGACGGTTGGGAGCAATGAAATAGATCTATAGTTTACAGGCAAACTAGGATCACCGTTCTTAAAAATTGGAATTATAATGGTTTTTTTTCTAAATCTCTGGGAAAACCTATTCCCTAAAACAATTATTTATCATTTTTGTTACGGGTATAAGAATGATGTTCTTAATAGTCTTCAACAATTTTGTGTTCAAACGAATCAAATCACGACTTTTTTTTATTTTTAAGCCGTCTATGACTGAGCGGATCTCAAGAAATTACATTTTAGAAAAACAGAATGCCCCAATCAGAGAAATAATTGATGATAATATGGTCCGTACTCGAGGCTGGTATGTCTTTAACTATATTTTCGGCTACGTTGACAAAAAAGGTATAGAAGTCATCTGGAGACAAATTGTTTTCAAGCAAGTTATCATTTGTCTTGTCTCTTTGGATATTTATTCTATGCCATATTGTCTTTACTGAGTTATTGGAATTGCGTATTTGATTATCGTTAGCATGTATATTTGCTTGTTTTATTTTATTTCTATATAAAGATCTACAATTGATACATTCATGGTTACTTATGTAATTATGGTCCTTGGTCATATCTCTCAGAAGAATTAAGTGCTCCCGCATGTCCCTCAATTTCTGATTGAACCATGTAAATTTATTACCTTGTGCCGACCTAAGTATATATTCTTTTTCCGGAAAACAGCTAATATGGGTATCCTGTAGAATTTGTATGTAGTTGATAAATTTTTGTTCTACATCAAGACCTCAAATTCACAAAGCCCCAGGATTCCATCTCTAGCTTATTATAAAATGCATGTAATCCCCTCTATGTAATTGGTGTAAATCTTTTTTATTCTGTGTAACCCCTCTGTACTTGCATCAGTACAAAACTGGTGTATTTGTTCTTTATGGCCCGGGACCTCAACATCAACAACCTGCACATGACGCATCTCAAAATCTAAACACATTATCAAGACTCCTCGTCGACTCATACACTGCTTGCCATAACCGAAAGCCACTGAGCAGGTCAGACAATCGCACGCAGTTTGCTTCCAATGAATTAAAATATACATTAAAAATCACCCCTCAGTATTATTCTCTTACAAGTACCCATTGTTGTTACTAACCTTTCCAGCGATGCCACGAAGGTATCAAAAGAGCTTGAAGGAGACCTTTAAGTATTAAAACATACAGATTTAAGGAACTAACATAAAAGCAGCAGTACTCAAAACAACTATCGACATCCAGTGGCGTCGCCAGCATCTTTTTTACGGGTGGGCACTGTACTTATTTCAGGTGGGCACTTAGCTGTTGTTGTACCGGGCGGCGCAGGCGTCACCGAGAGCCAATCCGCCGAAGGGGGAAAACTTTTGGTGTGCCAAGCAGTAGCGTAACTAGAAATTTCGGCCCAGCCTGCAATTTTTTTTGGGGCCCCTTTGCCGCCTTGCATTCCAGAGCTTATCATTTTTAGGGCCCCTCTGGGCGGCGGGCCCCCCGCATTGCGGGGGCTGGCGGGGTTGTAGTTACGCCACTGGTGCCACGACCAGTTTTCGCCCAAAAGTCGTTAAAATCATTAAAAAATCAAAAAGGACATGGGGTCGAAAACGAAGTGAAAAAACATAAACATGATGGTGAATTTTATTTATATTAAATCAAACCAATTTTTCCATATATCTAAAGGATTCAGTTACAAATTCTATCTATGTAATTGTAATAAGTGTATATAGTTATTTCGTTTAGTTCCCTACTAAATTTTTATTAATTATAATAAATATACGAAATTATTAATAAATATAAAATAAATAATAACGGCAAAATAGACCGCAATAAAACTAGAAGTGAGTCTGCTGCAATGGAGATGTCACTCATGCTAGCAATAATTTGTAATAATCGTGTAATATTTCTGCTATAAAAACAATTTTTATATACAAATTAATTTGAAAGTATGAATAAAAGTTTCAGCTGTAGATATTGATAAACAAAATTTGTTTGTAGTTGTATGCAGTGTGTTAGCGTGGTTTTATAAAGAAAAGTAATTTATTAATGCTTATGTTGTTTTTGGGTGGGCACCTGGATGGGCACGCTACATTTTAGGGGGGGGGGCACGTGCCCACCCAGGCCCCCTTTAGTGACGCCCCTGTCGACATCCAAGCTAAAACAGTCTAAATTAATTCTAAAACCACTAGCTGAAATATTATGTCCTGCAAAAAGCTGGAGAGTTGACTTAAGCATTGGATACTTGATCCATTTAACGATGATGTATCAAATTTCTTGTGTAGTTCAAGAAAGTAGGCAACCAACACATTCATTTCATGCTTCACTTTATACGTCATGTGTTTGTTACAGGTTCGGCAGAAACTGCAACGTGTGAGGTATAGCTTTGGCTAAGCTTACGGCACAGCTTATTCACTACCAGCTAGTCATCTTGAGGCGGCATCCTTTGATTTGGGAAAGTCAATAACCAAATTTTTCAAATTTTAGAAGAGGGCCATGACTCAATATTGTTTTAAACGTCTGGGCAACTGAATAATACTTTTGACAGTTCGTTTAATTTAAAATGTTTTTTCATCGTCTAAAATCCGTTTAAAAACGATTTTAAATGGCAAAATTGTATAAAAATCCGAAATTTACGGACTTTTTTAGAGCAATAGCCGTGACTTAGGACGAATTTGTCGTGGATTTTGAAGCGAAAATTCGATTTAAATTCAACCGTGGCCAGCGCTACTGTGGAACTGAACCGCTCAGACTCAGGCCACTGCCAGCTAGGCGCAGTGCCCGACACTCCAACTTTCCGATTTCGGCAGAGATGACTAGCTGGCAGTGAATAAGCTGTGCTTACGGCATAAAAATAGTCCTTTTAAGTAAAAACACAAATTTAAATCTATTCACAAACCACGACCACTTCAATATTTTTATTTTAGGTAAGCGAATGGCCACAATGCATAATGCAATTTTATCCGCTGGTAACTTCGTTCTTTCTTATTTTCAGGTTTACCTAATCTATAAAATATTAAGAAGTCAGGTTTATTAACTTGTCTGTTAGCACAGCTAAGATCGACGCTCTTCTTTAGATTTCAAACACGACAAAAAGCGGAGAATCAGTTAAATGGACCGGCATTATAGAATTCAAAGCATCTGAAATTTTTCTATAATAGATCTTCTTGAAGTCTATTAGAACGTCTTAGATAGACCTCTTGTGTGTTAGAGCATACCATACCAATATATTGAGAAATAAACTAATATGAAAGTGACTTTGGCGATGTGGCGCAGGCTCCCACAAAATATTTTAAAAGAAGAAGATTCCAAACTAACTTATGAAAGTAGTAGCATTTTCACCAAATATCATTTTTCGCATTTCTTATTTATGCGGTTACTCAGTTGTTCCATTTAATTGAATTTGTGGCAAGCTTTGGACACTATTCCGTATTGAATATGAAAAATTAATAAATTTATTTCATTTTGTAAAAAAATCGAAAATTGCTCAACTCAATATAAACTACGCTTTTAGTTTTGTAATCAGAAAAACAAATACTTCTATTCTAGCAATCTCGTGTTTCATAAAAAAAAAGAAAGACTAGGCCATTTTTTCAATGTTGCTCCATTAATCTTATTTTTCTTACAGCAAAAGCTGCACTAATTATTCGTTTCATTATAACCCTGTATTTCTAGGAAACTACAGAATATAGACTTCAAAACTTATTAGGGTACACGAATCCTAAACGAGCGTTGTTAAAATCGGTTCGCCCTGTTTCCTAATAACATTTTTAATGGTTTGATCGATTGCCCTGATTTACTCTCTGACACCCCATGAAAGATTCTTTGAGACCGACTTGTTCTTATAGACATAGATGTTTTATTGGTCGACCAGAATTATAATTTGAATTGCAGTCCTCTAGTTAATTTTTACGCTAAAAAGATAAATTGCTTTTAAGTCTAATTAACAATATTGGCCAAAATTAATTCTTTAACATGCAAATAAAAAAAAAATAAGTGGTGCAATTCTTCTACTGATGTGACCTGTTGTATATGAAATTCTAAAAATAAGTAGTAACAAAACAAAATTGTATTAAATTTGTTCGTTTTTGTTAAATATTAGATATGACAAAACTATACCTTTGCATATTTTAACAAGTTTTCGATTTACTTCCAGAATAATACAACTTTTGTACATATTACATAATTCGAACAAGGTAAAATCCAGTCATTGAAACCAACAACAAAATGCATTGATAAATTGTATGGGACAATAGGATTTGGTCACACATATTTTCAACTCTATAAATTCTCTTTTACACCCATGACAACTATCCAATCGAATTATCGTATTATTGGCCAATTGTCCATTAAAAAATAAAAAAGGAACCTTGTTTTCCATTGAGCAATATTTGGCTATGGGAATGACGCAAATAGTAATGTGACAAAGGAAATGCAGGTAGGTAATAGGTTACTCTAGAAATTTCTCATACGTAAATAATTATGTAGCTTGTTAAAATACAGAACACTGATCTATACTAATATCAAAAAAATAATATTTAATTTTAGTATTAGCAGCATTAAGTGTTCCAGGTGGGGAAATCTCTGCGATTTTATCTTGGCCTTTGAGTATTGTATTTTTGTATTTGTACACGTAAGTGGGGCCCTCTACTGCGATCCTTGGTCTATTGTTGCTCACATCTCTGGTTTTCACTACGCCAGAATCCTTTTCATGATATTGAATAGCTACTTGGGCTGGATAGTTTTCAAATCAGCAAGTATAATTTGATAATTTCCAAACACTGTTTCCCTGGTTCTTTCCATTGCTGGACAGTGGCATATAACATGCTCCATCTTTTCTTCGTCCTCCATCACAAGCGGCATTCCGTTTCTTTGGAAAGCCCTAACTTGTTCATGTGGCTTCTTAGCCGACAATGGCTTGTGTACCATCGGGGACCGAACTGGGACAGCAAAATGTAGTTTAATCTGCCTGACTATTAGCTTGTTTTGAAGTTGTCAGTTTGATTTAATTTTGTGACTGACGTATGTTGTGGGTCAATTTTGCCAGCAGATTTGGGTGAAATCACCCGTAAAGCAAGTATATACTCCTGGGATATTTCCTGGCTAGCACGTCCGATTCTTCCTCAGGGAGAGAAACGATCACTGAACAGTTACCGCGTGTACGCCCAATGGCCTGTTCCAACAGCGACAAAAGAGCCGCTACGGGACGTGTTAACTTGACCGAAAACGAAGTGGAAGTCCTAGCATAGAGTTGAGCAGCGTAAAAATCACCCCGGACTTATGGATGATAAATTATTCTAATAAACTTTCAGATATTATCATAAAACATTTACCTCTTAAATAATTGTGAGGTTCAAGTGAAGCTGCTCGGATGCTCGTTGAATGGCACCAAAGACTTTCAGCAACAGTGGTGTAAATCTTGTTATATATTGCTATTTTAAAATACAATATTTTTTACTAATGCCCTATTATAGTGAACTATTTGTTAAATAATAGTATTTTAATTTGAAATTATAAGTTTCTGTTTTTGTCATTAATTTATTATTACTTAGTTTAAATATATTCTATATTGTTTTGAAAGATTCATTTTTGTATATCAAATTGTTACTTTTTTCTCCACTCAGTGCATTAAATTCAACTACAAAAAAAACATAAAACTCCTTCGGTTCTGGTATCAGGGTGCAAATTCCACAAGTGCCAATTAAGAGAACCTAATGAAGCTAAAAAACCCAAAATATTGGAAAATAAGATGCACAAATATAAATATTATGTCGAAATATTATGTCATAATCTTTTAAAATAATTAATGCATATTATCAGAACAAAAATATAACAGAACAAATTAAAGCATCACTGAATTATAGGGTACATCGAACGCCAGCGGCGTAGCGGATGGAGCACTTAAATAGATCATTATTTCCTTGCACAGTAAGCACAAACTAAGGTGTTAATTTAATAAATTTTGTAAATTAGGTGCATGTCGTCCATATTTAGACTGAGCCTTAGTTCGTGTTATGCGAACTTGGTCTAACAGCTTACTAAATTTTAAAACCGCATTGGAAGTTTTTAACGTGATATTTTATCTTGTCATATCGAATGATCAATCTTCGAGGATAAGAGATAAGATTCCAAGTTATTTCAACTAATGTGCCTTTGAAAGATTTACTAGAGTGTCCAAATCCATCGAAGGAAGGCTACTAAATTACTATAGAAATATCGACAGCTAAAATAAAAGTAAAGCAATAGATGAAAAGTATAGGTAATCGAAATATGAGAAGCAAATATTATTGGCATATTTCAAAATCCATTCAACAAATGTATGCAAGGCGACAGACCTCGAGTCAATAAAAAGAAGTTCAAGTAATATTCGTACTTGGACACACATATTTCCTTCGACACACATCAATATGTACACGGTTCAATAATAAACATATTTTAGTTGACAAAATACGCTTACAACTTTAGTAGTTGTATAATTTTTTTCGTCTAAAAAGATGCTTAAGGCCATAAAAAAAACGGTGTGTGCTTAAGACTGTACGACAGAAATGAAAACTTCAAAAGGCGAGAATTTGCTCCAGATTATTCGAATTTCCATTAATTAAATATTACGCCGTGACGTGTCATGTCAAAATTCAAAATGACGAGAATTTTAAATACAACTAGTTCACCCTGTATAAGAAACATCATCATTTTCAAAACGATTTCTTGTACAATTTTTTAACGTAGATTCTCGTCAAATAATGGATTTTTCTATAAAAAAATATGTTTCATAAAGAAAAATACAAACCTCTATTTCTTTAATCTACAAATTACTGTTACTACATTTCCCTCAAACGCAAAATTTTGAAATATCGCACATGTGACGCAACTCAAAAACGAAAAATCGATTCCTTAAAAACAAGTTTTCGTCGGCTGTCTCGAAATGGTGCCTAAAAACATATCAAATCTCAGATTTTCACTCGCAGCTCTTATCAGAAAACTGAGCGTTAGATATAACATACCCGAGCATGACACATTACATGACGCATTACAATGTGACTGAGTCTCATTCACTCCTCAGGAAAAAGTGTGCTAAATGTGCCTAATGAAGTTTTCACGTCAATAAGAAAACTACATCCCTCGCGTGATAATTGTTACATGTTTTACTGATTATGAGCAAATTTAAATTTATATTGATGTCGGTCTCTGTCACACTGCTCATCCGGAGAATAATGATCGTACAGCTAATTTAGTAAAAAGAACCGTGGATAATTGGGCATAATGGGCTGGGATTTGGGCACGTATACTATAAAACATTACGAAATATCTTGTTGGTTGTTGGTAAATAAATAGTAATAATGGCCCGGTTTTGTTTGTGAAAATATATTTCCGTTGTTAAGCTAACTGCATATACCTATATCTGTAAGCATGAATTTCATAATGGTTTAATTTCAAGATCAAAACTATTAACGACGATTTATGTATAACTTGACAAAGCCAATCATATTTTAAGAACATTTTTGAAAATAGTTTATGTACTAGATTAATTTACTTATTCTGACAGTAAATATATTATGGACAGTAATATGGAAAGTTTTGCCAGCAGTTAGAAAAAACTGTCTTTTGGGTCTTCTGGACTCAATAATAATACCAATAATTATAATAATAATAATAATAATAATAATAATAATAATAATAATAATAATAATAATAATAATAATAATAATAACAATAATATATATTAATAGAGTCATTTTCCAGGGTGATCCGTTGAGCCCACTTTGGTTTTGCCGAGCCATGTATCCTCTGTCCACGATGCTTAATGGTACAGGAAAGGGATTTAGATTATAAAGCCAATAGGCTTCTAATAATAAAAGCCGCTACATGGACGACATTACAACGATTTGAAACAGCCTCATATAGATAAAGAAGTATCCAGAAGGATGGTGTGCTGTTTTCTGAGACAAAAGGATTCGTGACGGCCATACAGGATGGAGTCATCAACACGCGAAACTACATTAAGTTAAATATCAAAGACAGGTACAGGTCCTGACAAGTACAGAAAGTCTGATAGTCTGGTCTGAGACAGCATATTAACAGCTAGCTGTATTTACTTGGCTAACATTGACTACTTGCAGCGACTCAAGCAGGTGTGCAATAGCATACACCAAAAGCTGGTGAATAAATACGGGTTGCTTAACTACTAACAAGTACCAGCCTAACCCAGTTCTTGAAAGTAGTTCCTTTAAACTTTACTACGACCGGGCAATTATCACCGATAGACGGATGTCGAATAATCGGCGTGATGTAGTACTGGTAAACAAGCCAGCAGCATATTTGACAGATATCGAGCACCTTAAAACATAACCTTAAAGCACTAGGCCTGCACTAAAATACCTTCATCGACATCCAGAAGGCAGTTCAGTACTTAGCACCTGCCACATAGCAGCCACGTTTACCAAGAAAGCCAATAAGCGGGCCCTGATACCATTATGACAGAATCGACCATTCCTTTATCCTCGTCAATCGGAACGGTAATACCAAGTTGCTAACATCGCAAAATCAGCCTCCCAGAAGCTTGGTGCGCTATTTCGCAACAAAAACTGTATACACCGCAGCAGCTGCTCTTGCCCTATACAAAGTGCAAATAAGACCGTGCTTAGAATATTGCTAACACATCTGGGGTGCCGCACCTAAGCACATCCTAAATCTGCATACACCAAAAGCTGGTTAATATAGTCTGGAACACCGCAGAAATGTGACCGAAATATCCCTGTTTTAGAGATATTTTCATGGCAGATGTTCCCAGGATTTGGCCCGCATCATCCCGCCCCCAGCAGCGCCTGTCAGACAGTCGCGACAGGCGGCAAGATCGCACCCATCAGTTGTACAACTGGAATCACCTAGAACATCGCTTTATAAGGACTCCTTTGTCTTGCTGTGAAACTCACTCCCAGGACATGTATTTCCCCCTAGCTGCAATCTGCATCAATTCAAGAACCGTGTCAATCAACATCTTCGCGCACACACCGCTCGTCGAGTGCCATAGGATCTCCCTTTAGTGTGTGTAATGCATAATTAAATCCAATGAAAATGCAACATCAAATCAATATTCGGTCAACATAAAAGATTGCAATGACCATGACATACTTTAAATTTGTCGATTGTGACAGTTCACACTTGCTAAGTTTGTTCCAACAAGAGTCAAAACCCTTTCATAACAGTCAGAGGGACGCACGATCCTTTTCTAGGCGTCCCAACAAACATCAAATGGATTGTTACTTTGTCAGTTAAAGTCGGTTCTAATTGGTGTCGTTGTGGTTATTCCAACAAATATATTCAGATCTTTGGACGGTAATCAAACGGTCAAAACCGTTTGCGTTAAACCGCTTTCTTTAATTCACCGGTTTGACGCTGGCATTGTCATTTTTTATAAATAAGGAAATAATACATTGTTAACTGGTTCATTTATCCGTATTTGCGCAAATAGACCGAGTGTTGATTGACTGGCTTATTGATTTTGATTACATTAAAATGATGTTTTTGTGATTTATTGGTTTACATATATAAAATATTAAAATTAGTGCACAGAGCTGATTTTTTTAATGTGGCCAAATGAAAAAGGAAAAAGTGAAATTGAACGACATTTTGGACAAAATGGTTATCCAGGTGTGATTGGTAGGTAACATGATTCATCCACATTAAAATATATAAACCCTAACAAGATCTGGACTTGCATATAAATAAAAGGAATGCATACATGCATGTTTGAGTTTAACCTCGATTTCCCCGTAACTTTGTATAGCAGAAATTACGAGGTTTATGCATCTAGTACGTACGTTAAAAGTAGATTTTTCAAACTGAAAATAAAAAAGTCAAAAATTCGGCATTTTTAATATTCTATTCTGTCCATATTCTGTCCATACGCCCTCCTCTATAATGTAGTTTTTTTCTGATAATATTTTTAGTTTATTGTTACAGGGCTGCAAAAAAAAAATACCATTTTGGAGTAAATTTTGGAGATCTAAAAAAGAACGCCCAGTACATTTTCGGATAGATACACTTTCTATGGTCCATTCTTTCCAATATGCTTTGGTGGCGCCTTTCAGCGTGATACGAAAAATTTAACAAACAAGTGTAGAATTTTTTTCTGTTACTAATTTAATTGAAAAATAGCGTCTTTTGGCGGTCTACGTATGCTTTAAAAAGTAAAACGTAGCAGTTAAATTTGCAATTATCTTTGTTGAAAGTGAAAAAGCCCCTGTATTTAACTAAAATTATAAATAATAATATCAGTATTGCCAGCAAAGTTGTCTTTGTTGCTAAAAAACGAATCTGTAAGCACAGAGTCAAAATCATCGCAACAGAAAAATCGCAAACTGTGTTGCATTATCGGAGAGTTGATCAATTAAAATTACAAGAAGAAGATTTCTTCGAGTATTTCAGAAAACTCCACTATATAAACATACCACAGAAAATTAGTATAAGAAATTTCTGGAAGCTGGTTCTTTAGAAAATAAAAAAAGAGATAGTAATGATCCAGTGTACTTGAACAATTAGAAAAATCGCTGTTGCAGTGAATATATCTAAAAGTGAGTGTCAAAGGTGCTTAAAAGTTTTAAAAACGCAACCGTATCAGGGCCGGGCCCAAAGGGGGGGTAGGGTGGGGAGTCTCCCCCCCCCCCTTCCCCAAAGTAAAGGCAGTTGGTTTCAAACGCGCGTCGCAGAATCTCCTCTTAACTAATTTAAAGCAGTTGGTTTCAAATGCGATTGGTAAAATCTACTACCTATCCTGTAAGGTATAAAAACGTTTCTTTATTCATGCTTATGATATGCTATGATAACGATAACGCACAAAATCTGCTCTGCGTCTCGTCGGCTTTGCCTTTAATTTCTTAAATTCCTTTTACCTTTGACCCCTTGATGCGCTGCATCGCGCCCGCAATCGCCCGTTGTCGGCATCTTATCTTTAAAATAAGCACTAGCAGGTGGTTTAAAACAGACCGCAAGGCGCAGATTACTATTTTTGTTTATGTCTCAGTTCATTTTTTCGGAGCAAATTCAGTAAAAATCAAATGTGTCGGTATTCCGGAAAATCCTTTCAGTTTAGTAGCAAGTCAAAAAAAAAAGAATGGGAAGTATTCTGCCGTGCTAAGCTTAAAAGTGGTATCTCCACTTTTCGCCCAAATTGAGTTAACTGGCTAGAGTTGTAAATTATCTATTTTTACTCCATTTTTCATAGCTACAAAGTGGTAAATCTCCCGAGAAACTGAAATAAACGATAACAAAAAAAAGTGGTATTTCCATTTGATATACCTACTAGGAATCTAAAAAGTGGTAATAGCCATTCCTTGACTATAAAGAGGTAAGTACAAAAAATAATTAAAACTGGCCTTAATAATTGATCTTGCTTAACAATAAAGTGTTATGTGCCATTTACTGGAATTATACCACTTTAAAGCTATGTTTGTGGATGCATTTTTTCCAGAATAAACATCTGCTTATGTCAGATTTGATGTTTAGTTAAAACATCTCAGTACAGTTAGAATAACGCTGCTAGCACGTGAATTCAATATCGTTTGTCCTACTAATTTTTGTGTTGTCACTAAGTTAGCCAAGTACTGAGAACTTTTTTTGTAGACGCTGATAATTTCTACCTGGTACTTTTTGCCAGTTGTTGCTACACATTCGACCTCAGATAATCATGATCACCCATTTAATTACAGTTCAGATGATTCTCTCAAAGATCCGAACTTCAATACTAATGAAAGAGCATGTTAGATTCTTCAGATAGTGACATTCCATTAGCCGTGGTGGGAAAAAATGTAACGGACGGTCAAAAACCCAAAACAAGTTATGAATATACTAAAAATAGTGATGTTAGGAAGCGGAAACGTTTTGAACAATCGCTAGCAGAAAGAAAAAAAAATTAAACTGCAAGAAAGAATTATGAAGCAGACGATAAAACCTAGCTGTAAGACAACTTGCAATAAGAAATGTAATTTTTCCTTCACCATTGACCAATAAAAAGTAATTAATAATCCACACTGGCAAATGACATTCACCGAAAGAAGACATTTTATTTTAAGTGCCATTATATCCAATGATGTTAAACGACATAGAATTTTGGAAAATTCTAAACGAAAGAAGTCACTTCAATATTTTTTCAAGAACGAGAGCGGAGATAGGATTGAAATGTGTAAAATTTTCTTCCTGTCAACTCTGGGATATACAAAAAATAACGATCGTATAGTTCAATACTGTTTTTCGGCCGAATCAAGCAATACTGTTATTTGCCATCGAAATAGCCAGCAAGCCAAAACACCAAAGATTGACAGAACCCTAATTAGGTCACATGTGGAGTCATTTCAAACTGCAGTCTCTCATTACCGCAGATAATATGCCCCAAACAAAAGATATCTCTCAAGTGACGTAACTATAAACTTGATGTATTCTGATTTTAAACAGAAGCACAAAATAAATTGCTCCTATGACGTTTACCGTACTGTGGTTACGAAAGAAATTAATATTGCATTTACCAAACTTGGACACGAGCAATGTGAAATCTGTGAAAATTTTTTACTCCACAATCAGGAACACACTAAAGAAAATCCAGGTGTTGAGTGTGATGCATGTGTTTCATGGAGGTCTCATATAAATAAAGCAGATGAAGCTCGTAAAGCTTACCGACATGATGCAGAAGTTCCGGATAAAAGTGCAACATATTTCTCTCGAGACTTGCAAAAAGTTATTATGCTTCCGAGATTGGCCCGGTTTAAAAAAGCTATATTTTGTCCAAAAATAGATTAATAGATTAATCAGAATTTTGTCCCTTTGGGAACTAAACAAAAACATTTACTTCCTAATGCGGTTCTTTGGCATGAAGCTCTAGCTGGAAGACAGAAAGAAGATATGGTAAGCGTCTATTATCACTTTTTTCTAGAAATGAGAGATTGTCAAACTGTAGTAATATGGGTTGACAATTGTTCTTCCCAAAACAACACTTATATAGTAAATTCATCAGAGATCAGTGCAAAAGAAATTTGTTTAAAATATTTTGAGCCGGGACATACATTTATATCCGCAGACAATTTCCATCACCAAGCAGAACTTGCTATGCAACGGGACCCCAAAGTATATGATTTCAGAGATTTTGTCGTAGTAGTAGCAAAATCGAAAAACAAAAAAGTTAACGTTTTAGCATCTCATGATTTCTTTGAATGGGAAGATTGCTCATCAATTTATAAGTTGAAAAAGTTGCAACCTCGGATCTACCTGAAAGACATCGTTCAAATTCGTGCAAAAAGAGGAGCGAAGAACTTAAGATAAAAAAACAAATTTCTCTGGTGATGAACTGGAGTTAAATTTCCTAAAAAGTTAAAATATGAAGAACGGAGTTAGATTCCCACTAAAGAAGAGGCCCATTAGAGGAATTACTGCAGAAAGAAAGAATAACATAATCAAGAATTGATCCCTTATCCCGGAACCTCTTATTCAGTTTTGGACAAATCTGCCTATTAATAATGCTGCCTCCAATTTAGTCAACGTTAGAGATGAATAACAAAACAAAATTGCTAACTTTTGCAATAATTATTATAATATTTCCTTTTTTTATGCAAAGACGTTCTTTGCAAATTTAATGTTTTTCCTAGTTTTGAATTATTATTATTTTTATTTTAACAAAACTTAATTGATATGCGTAACTAACTCATAGGTTTTTTTTATGGCAGTGGCACACACACTAAAGGGAGACCCTATGGCGCTCGACGAGCGGTGTGTGTGCGAAGATGTTGATTGACACGGCTCTTGAAGAGTTGTAGGCTGTAATTAGGGGGAAACAGATGTCCTCGGAGTGAGTTCCACAGTGATGCAGTGCGCCAGACAAAGGAGTTCTTGTAAAGCAATGTTCTAGGTGTTTCCAGTTGTACGACGAACTGGTGAGCTCTTGCCGTCTGTCGTGACTGTCTGACAGGAGCTGCCAGGGGCGGGATGAGGCGGACCAAATCCTGGGAACATCTGCCGTGAAAGTATCTGTAAAACAGAGATATCTCGGCTACATGTCTGCGATGTTCCAGACTATCTAGATTCCGGGTCAACTCCGGGTCGCCAACGAGACGCACAGCTCTCTTCTGAATGGAATCCAGCAGCTTTAGGGTGTGCTTTGGTGCGGCACCCCAGATATGTGAGCAATATTCTAAGCACGGTCTTATTTGCGCTTTGTAGAGCAAGAGCAACTGCTGCGGTGTATAGAGTTTTTTGTTGCGAAATAGCGCACCAAGCTTCTGGGAGGCTCATTTTGCGATGTTAGCAACGTGGTCATGCCAGGACATATTGCTGTTGACTGAGATACTCAGCAGTCTGATTGACCAGGATGAAGGAATGGTCGACCGTGCCATAATGATGTCAGGGCCCGCTGTATTGGCCCTCTTGGTAAACGTGGCTGCTTGGGTCTTTGCTTCCTTGAACTGGACCAAATTTCGGTCGCCCAAGTTTGAACTTTCTCCAGGACTTGATTAATTGCTGTAATCTGCTCCTGTCTGCGGTGATGAGTCTCAGTCGCTGGTAAGGGTTTTTCTGATCTAAAGTGGGAGACAAGGGTACTGTCATCTGCAAAACTGTAAACAGGATTATTTGTTTCGGTCAGCAGGTCATTAATATAGATGAGGAACAGAGTTGGTGAAAGTATTGCGCCCTGAGGCACGCCCGCGTTGATGGTGAATGTGTCCGAGATGTGTCAATCGACTGCAACTAGGGGTTCGCGTGTCCGAGACCGAGACCGAGACCTGGCAAGTCTCGGTCTTGGTCTCGAAGAAAAAATTTAGTCTCGGTCTCGGTCTCGGGTCTCGAAGCTCGAGACCGAGACCGAAACTTCCTTGGTCTCGGTCTCGGTCTCGGTCTCGGTCTCGGTCTTGTCTCGGTTTGGTCTCGGTCTCGGTTTGAGCAAATAAAAAGGAATTAAATAATTTACTGTTTTATTTCGTTAATAACACAGACGTTACTTCGGAATCTTAAGTTAAATGAAATATCTAATAAGTGTCTTTTGTGTATCAGTTCTTGGTGTAGATGTGATATTAGGGATAAACTTCTTAAATAATTTTAAATTTTTTGTTTGCAACAGTTGTTTGGATAATAATAGTTAACTTAAATAGGTACCTAATAATAGTTTAATATATTTCATGTTAGTTTTTAAATTGTTGTTTTGATATAAAAATGCTTACCTCTAATGTAGGTAGGTATACAAGTGATAGGGATTTTTAAGTATAAAAACTAGGTACCGATTTATGTCAATTTTATTGTCAAAGTCAACGCTTTTTCTTCTTATTTTTAACATTTCTTATCAGTTGTAGCGTAGCCATACAAAGTGATGTCATTTTCAAATATTCTGTATTATATGGAAACATTTATTTTAAAAACTCTTTAAATTTAACAGTATACAGGGTGTCGCGAAATTAATGGACGAAACATCAACCATGTATTTATCGGTCAAAAATAACTAACATTTTCCTTATAAATATATATCGGGAAGGGAGCTAGAGCCTCTTAAAAATGGGCCCCTGAATATGGTTTTCTTTAATTATTTCCGAAACGGTGTAAAATAGAGTTTTAAAATTTTGGGATTCTACTAACTTTAATATTCTGAATTTAAAAATTGAATTAAAAATAAAAAATTTTAGTCAGGTGCGAACATTTTAGGGGGTGAATCTAAAAATTAACTTTTTTTGGGCTAACTTTTTATAATTTTTTTTTTCAAATTTTGGAAATATGAGTTTTTTTTTCGCAAAAAACGGATTTTAAAGTATACTGACTGCCAAAAACAGATGTAAAATGAAGGTTATAATTTTTGATATTCCCCAAAAATTCCTTTTGACGTTACAAAACTTCATATTATTATAAAATAGTAGAAACACCTGTTCCAGAAAAAGGTATGACAGATTTTCAAAATTTGATAAACTATAGCATTCTATATACACCCGTTTTTGGCAGTCGGAATACATTTGTAATCCGTTTTTCTCAGAACCCTGCGTCCTAATGATAAGAGGCACTTTTTTACCAAAAAAAAAGATAAAATTTTCAAAATTTGTAAAGACAATAAAAAAAAACCCACAAAAAAGTTGACGTTAATTTTTTATATTCACTCCCAAAATATTAAGCACCTGACCTGACTAAAATTTTCTATTGCTTATTCCATTTCCGAATTCTAAATATTAAACTTAGTCTACTTAGGGGAATTCCAAAATTTTAAAACTCTATTTTACACAATTTTGGAAATAGTTAGAAAAAAACATCTAGCTCCCGTAGGCGGCGTTTCCCGATATATGTTTATAGAAAAAATGTAAGATATTTCTAGGGCGGGAAGGTCTACAGCGGATCATCTTTTTTCTCTCACCCAGACCATAGAAAAGAAAATATCATTTCAACAGGAAGTACACCTACTATATGTTGATCTAAAAAAGGCCTATGATAATATCCCCCAAAGCAAACTTTGGGAAGCACTAGAAAGGACCAATATTAATGTCAACGTAATTAAAGCCATAAAAAATCTGTATAAGGACAACGCAACCAAAATTAAAATAGAAAAAACGATTTCAAAAGGGTTTAGAGTGGACAAGGGCCTGAACCAGGGATGCTGTCTTTCACCGACGCTATTTAAAATCTACCTGGAACAAGCGTTAAAAGCGTGGAAACGGAAGTGCAAAGATATGGGTATCCCACTAAATAACACAACTTTATACACTATGTGTTTTGCCGACGACCAAGTAGTTTTAGCCCAGGACTACGAAGACCTAGAGTATATGACCCGAAAGCTAATGGAAGAATATGCCAAATGGGATCTTGAAGTTAATTTAAACAAAACTGAATATATGTGCATAGGCGGGATACAACAAGACCTAGTCCTTGAAGACACACAGCAAAGAATAAAGCATACCAGCAAATATAAGTATCTGGGAATATACATTACAGTAGACGGCAATAGTGATGAAGCAATAAGGGATCGAATAACCCAGGGACGCAGAGCCATCAGCCTATTGAATAGTGTACTGTGGGACAAAAATATATCGAAGGCCAACAAACATCGGATCTACAACAGTATTATTAAAAGCATTGTCACATACGGCAGTGATTTATGGCAACTGAAACAACGCTCAGAAAATGCGTTAAGGGCAACCGAAATGGACTTCTGGAGACGCGCTGCTGGAAAGTCAAGATTGGAAAGAATCAGAAATGAAAGGATTCAAGAAATTATGGGGGTCAAACATACAGTAGTAGAGGACATTCAAGTTGCACAACTCAAATGGTATGGACACGTTCAGAGGATGAATGAGGACAGATTACCTAAACAAATCTTAAACTGGACACCCCAAGGACGAAGAAAAAGAGGGCGACCCAGAAAAAGCTGGAGAGAGGGTATCGATAAACAAGTCCGAGAGAAAGGCCTAGAACAGGATTTATGGATGGATAGAGATCAATGGAGACTGGAGATCGGAAGACGTCGAAGAACGTTTTAACCCGAATTTATATATATGTAAGGTATTTTTGGCCAATAACTACAGGGCTAATGCTTCGTCCACTAATTTTGTGACACTCTGTATAGGTATACTGTATATACTGTATAAGTGGATATGGTCAAAGGTGGCCATTCATCTTTTAATATACTAATTTGACACGGTTGTACCAGAAGCAGATATCCAGTTGTTTTAATGGATACGCGATGTTTTATTACCTTGTAGATATTACGAAAAGTGTGAAAACTCATAGCTGTTTATTGCTTGGAAATGGCTCAAAATAAGTTATCTACATAATTATATATTATGTACATAACAGTATAACCTTTCTTCTAGAATCTTAAAAAGAAACAGCCCAATTTAAAATAAACAAGCGTTATACCCGGATTTGCACGATTTTTCAATTTTTTGGTTGATTGGACCCCGTTGGCATAAATTGCCAATAACGTACATAAAAATTTGATTTTTTCAGAAAAATAAATTTTGAAAATTCAACAAATAAAAATATTTTTCGAGACCAAGACCGAGACCGAGAGACTCGTTACCTTGGTCTCGGTCTTGGTCTCGGTCTCGATAGGTAAGTCTCGGTCTCGATTCTAATTTCCAGGTCTCGGTCTCGGTCTCGTTTTCGAGACCGAGACCGAGACAAGACCGAGACCGAGACCATAGCCTCGCGAACCCCTAACTGCAACGTGCAGAGATCGGCTCTTAAGGAAACTGGCAAGCCAGCTGCAGAGAGAGGCTGGCAGTCCGAAGGACGGTAGTTTGTTGAGCAGTCCGTCATGCCAAACTCTGTCGAATGCCTTTGAAATATCCAACGCAATCGCTCGAGACTCTCCGTAGTTCTCAATTGCCCTACTCCATATATGAGTAACATAGGCCAATATATCTCCTGTCGATCTCTCTTTGCGAAATCCGTATTGATTATCGCTGATTATTTTGTTTTTCTCGAGGTACTTGAGTAGTTGCTGATTGACTATACGTTCCATGACTTTGGAGATTATTGGAAGCAAGGCAATTGGACAATAGTTTGAGGGCGTGGTTTTCTTGCCTTTTTTTGAAACAGGTTGCACTCGAGCGACTTTCCAAGAAGATGGGTAACATATAAACTTGGTTAATCCCTTGGCGGTGAACTTGAGCCACATGACGTCAAGGTTGTTCGGTTCGAGTGTTTCATCGCGGTGACATGAAAGGTCGCTTCGGACAAAAAGGCATATTCCGAACTTATGTCTAAATCGGGTATGTAAGTCGTAACCAGGATAGGGGTAGTTCACTGTTGTTGTTGTAGAACATACTTGTGTTTCTGTAAGGGCTAGTATGTGTGGTCTATTTGCTTGTAGATGTTGGGTACCAAATTTATGTTTGTATTTAGGCCTCTTATGTTGCAGAAATCAATTCTAAATTGGTTCGGTATCTTTGCTGTCTGTGAAATGCGGAATGAAGGGCTCCCAGGGACACCCAGCGCCTGGAGATCCGAATGGCCGGGGAGTTTACCTCCGGAATATTTTGATCCTGGAAGCACCATCATATCCATATTATGATATTCCTACTGTGGAACCCGGAACCACCAGCGCGGAAACGGAACGTGATTCGGGAAAACCACTTAGCGCTTCCCAGTTCTGGTGGGGTGGTCTTTCACCGGACGATGCGAGTAGGCGTTTGCATCTACCACCTGTGATCGCTTCCACTGGATGCACCGGCCTCAGACTCTTTTCTTTGGTGGTCCCTAGTCTGACAGGGGTAAAAATAGTGTTTGTTGGGTCACTCCCCAGTGATCAGCTCCAGACTTTGTATTTTGGTGTTCTCCAGCCTGGAGGAGGACGATGGGATTTGATGGGTCACATCCCGTGGCAACTCGGAATGGCGGGGGCGTCACTCCCCGTAATCAAACTGCTCTCACCAGTTTGACGTCCCTGCCAGCTAATAAAATGCAGTGCTATTTATTATAACAATAAAAAAGTTATATTTACTTTGTCTAAATTATTTACCACTTTGCCAACAACCATTAGAAAATAAATAATTTCTTATCTTAAAAGTGGTATCTGTCTTTTTTTTCTAAATTATCAAAAAAATTTTTTTTTATATTATAACTTTTTAAGTTATCTTCTGAATTGAATATAAGCCACAATAGTTTGAAATTTTGTTATGTGAATAATGTCGAAAAATTAAGTTAACTTTAAAATCGATTTCCTCCGTTTTAACTTTTGTGGAGTTACCACCCTTAAGCATAGCATGGCAGTATTGCCCTCGACATCAAAAAATCAAGGTAAGTAAAATGCTGATATTTTTGATGTGTAAACATCTTACGCGGCGGTATGAGGGTAAATCTAGGAAAGATGGACGGAAGCGTGAAAGCGGATGTGACATCATAATCATGCGCAGTCTACTTCAGCGCTTCCTTGTAAGACGTGTTCTTTCTAACGCCAAAATGTAGGCAACCAATTCCATATAAGTGGTTGCCTATATTCAGGCGTCACGCCGCCTAAGGTGGCATTAGATTTTCATGTCGATGATGTCGGCGACATAACGAATATCGGAAACTATAGACCCATAAGTCTCTTGTCACACGTATATAAGCTCTTTACTAAAATAATTACGAAAAGACTATGCCATAAACTAGACTCGTATCAGACAAGAGAACAGGCTGGTTTTCGAGCAAGCTACGGCTCAAATGACCACCTCCAGGTTTTGAAGAACCTTATTGAGAAATGTGTGTGGAGTACAATAAACCTGTAGTACTTATCATCGTAGATTATGAGAAACATTCGATTCAGTAGACCAATACACAATGCTGAAGGCTCTATCAGACTTCAGAATAGATTATCGGTACTCGACAGTTATCAAACATATTTATGAGAATGCTACTGCATGTGTCAGACTCCACGACAACACTGACAAATTCAGTATTGAAAGAGGTATACGTCAGGGTGACATCATCTCACCAAAACTTTTCAATACTGTTCTCCAGTATATGTACAAACAAACAAACTGGGACAACTTAGGTGTGAATATAAACGGTGAAAGACTCAATCACCTAAGATTTGCCGACGATATACTCCTCATAGCCGGTCGATTGGATGATGCCATCTCAATGTTAAAAAATCTTAATGAAGAGTCAAAGAAAGTAGGATTTAAATTAAATTTCCCCAAAAGCAAGATCATGACAAACCTCGTGCTCGGTGAGGGCATATTGACGGTATCAGGGTGGAAGAAACTACATCCTTTAAATACCTCGGACACGAGATTTCCATTGGAAGAGATAATCAGACCCTAGAAATTTTTTGAAGAATAGGGCTCGCATGGGCTGCATATGGGAATCTCAAATAAGTGTTCAAGGCAGAGTTGCCTAACTGCCTAAATAGAAAGGTTTTTAACCAGTGTGTCCTTCCAGTCCTTACCTACGGAGCCGAAACCCTAACACTGACTAAACGGACAATAAAGAAAATACGAGTTACGCAACTAGCGATGGAACGATCAATGCTAGGAATCTCTCTCAAGGATCACATCCCAAATACTGAAATCCGCAGACGATCCGGAGTTGCAGACGCCGTAGAGAGAATAACTGTACTAAATTGGAATGGGCAGGACACATTGCGAGATCTGCTGATGACAGGTGGACAAGACGAATCCTTGAATGGAGGCCTAGATCGGAAGCCACCAGATGGACCGACGACTTAAAACGCATCAGTAGCAACTGAATGCAGACAGCACAAGATCGAATACAGTGGAAATTATTAAGGGAGGCTTACGTCCAGCAGTGGATTTCGATAAGCTGATTGATGAAGATGATGATGATGTTGATATATGATATGTTTACACATCAGTGTCTGGAGTACTAGCAGACTCGCTCATTTTTATATATATATGCTATTGCATTTTTGGCACAAACATTTTGTAACGTATTATAAGTTCAGGAAGCAGGACTTAGGATCTAAAACTGTACACTATTTGATTTAACTTTTTTCTATAAAATATTAATCAGCAAAAAAAATGTTAAAATATATTTTTATATTTAAGTATCTCGGTGGAGATCCATTTGATCGCAAAATATATTATTTATGATTAAATGTAGAAAATTAAACTATGGCCCAAAACGATATATTGAAAAACAGTTTTTATTTAATTTTTGGTGGTTTTAATCAATTTTTAAGTTTACAGATTTGCAATATATGTTACATTATATTTTTTTATTGCCGTAAAAAATGTATAACGGATTTTACAGATTGATGATTTTCAGGGTGTATTTTCAATACGCGATAAAACTGTTACACGGCATAGGTATCTACTTCACAAAAAAAATTGGTATTTAATTTAATATCTAGTGAATTGTTTGGGAAGATAAAATTATAGAGCTATGATAATTTTGAAAGGATCTGAAGTATCAGAGCAACAAATGTATAGCTTTTTTTATGGATCAATAAGTTACTGGTGTAACTTACACTGATATGATGGAAAGCTTTTTGTATCCTTGGCTGGAACAAGACGGTATTAAAGATGTGGTCTATTTCCAGTAAGATGGAGCCTCGGATGGAGCTTCCCCCAACTTTTCCCACAACCAGAAGATCGGTGACAGAGATATTGGGTCAAAGATGGATAGGACGAGGGAAGCCTATAGAATGGCCACCTCGGTCCCCAGATTTACCGATTTAAATACAAACTCAACTGTTGTTTTTAGTTTTTTAAGGGACGCATAGACCATTATAAAATGTTATTTTTAAATAATTAAATCAGTTACACGTACTAATTACATTTTTTCATTTTACGCTATAAGTTGCCAGTCTTCACCAAAACTATATGCATTTCTGGAAAGTAGGGACCACGCAAAGGATATCTGTTAGAAAAGTTAGTGGGCGTCTCATTTGAAATAACGAAGATTTAATGAAATAAAAGTAAACAATATTTTTTGGCAATCCTGCAACAATGTATCAAAATAAATGACCACCAAGAAAACGGATGCGTGAAAATAATTCGCAAAAACCCCACCATTCCATCTGATTTACTTTTAAAGAACGTTTTGCTGTGACACCCTCTATTTTGGGATCCAAAAACTATTTTTTAATTCCTGACCTCTAGTTACATCAGAACTTACCTAATATTGCTTACATTATCCTCAGATTTAGCCTAAGATCTAGCCTTCGAGTAACAACTCTCATCCATTTTAGCATGTTTTACCATTTTACATTCTCTTCTGCGGCCTTAATTATTATTCCAAGCGTCATTTTAGATTGTTTTTGGATGTAGTTATTTTGAGAGTGTATATCATCTATGATGTTCATGAGTCACTCAATAATTGGATATACACTCTGTTGTGGGTGAGATAAAAAGCTTTCCGTTGCAATGGAGCAGATGTATACACTGTCAAAAAAACTACATCCAAAACCAATCTAAAATACCAAACTTATTGACGCTTGAAATAATTAAGCCCGACGAAGGGAATGTTTAGTAAAATATGCTAAGATGAATAAGAGTTGTTACTCGAAGATAAGTAAATGATATTCCTTCTAGAAATCATCGAATTGCTCCCTAACAGAAAATCTACTTGATTCTGTGTTCATGATCACAAATGGGTAAGAATTATGAACATGGTCTGGATGATATTGAAATTCGGAGCGAATTATTTGCTCTGAAATTGACATAAAAATGTTATATTTTACGTTTTGCCCATAATTATAAACACGATAATTCTTATTAACGTTTTGCCCATAATTTAAGACACGATAATTCTTATTAACGATTCAATTTCTTAAAATGCTTAATAATTATCTTGCTTTGGCTCTTTATCCTTCAACTTAAAAAGGTTTGGTTTATTAGGTAAGCTCAGATTAGTAAAAGCTTATCTTTGCAATAAAAATAGAAAGCATAGTATCGAACGTTAATGGACAAAAACTGCATCTTTAATATAAAAGAAAAGACATTTTGTGAATCAGTTGATTTGTGCAACAAGCAATCCAATAAGCTTCTTGTCATAATTCTTGTGGTGATGCTCATCAAACTGACGGATGATTATTGATTCATTGTTTGTATTATTATATTTACACATGTTTAAATAGCCGCATGTGTATCTACTGCTATTATGAATAAAATAATACATCTATCATATTTGTATGATCGTCACAGAGATAATAAATAATAAATGATAATAATTCTTTGTATGAAGTCATCATTTGTCTTAAAATACTGTGAATGGGTAGCTTTTATTGAAATTGTCACTACAGAAAGAGGCGACACTACGTTGATTGCCGTTAAATGTATAATCGACACTGACTTATTCGTCCGTAAAAATAAAATAAAAGAACTTAACAGAACTGATCCTTTCATTTTTAAAACTCTTTACGTTGTTTCGAATTTTTACACACCAACAAAATAGATTTGAAAGTAAACCTGCTTGAATCATTAAAAATAATGTTTTACTTAATGCGCAAATCGATCTGAATATTTCTCCTGTGTTTTACTGCATACCTACAGAGAAAAGGTATAATTTTACTGTTCAGGCTGGGTCTGAAATTAAGAAAGATTGCGAGCTATATCTCTATATGTCGCGAAGCTTTCAGAAAAAAATTTGGACGGTAAAATATGCTTTATAGGCCTAATATTTTGGTAATTTTATTTATATTTCTGGTAAGAAAAATTATTTCAACTTCCTGCTTTCACTATTCCTCTCTCTTTCTCTATCTCTCTCTCCCTCTCACTCTCTCCCTCTCTCTCCCTCTCTCTCTCTCTCTCTCTCCCTCTCTCGCTCCCTCTATCCCTCCCTCTCTCTCTAACTGCTCCTCTCTTTTCTCAATTAGTCAATCTAATCAAGACGGCTAAAGTAATGGTACACTTCTACTTAAAAATATCTTGAAAAAGCGGAAAGTTAGTTAGTTGGATTCGATAGCACCTTCTAGAGTTCATCATGCAGTTTAAAACGACCTAAATTAGCTGATCATATATAGGGACAATTACCTATCCGCATTATCTTTTCTTGAACCTACTCACACTGTATATAACCCTAATAAATATTTGTAAGTTAACTTTTATACTTTATAAATATGTAGGATGTTACATTTTCGATTATTTTATAGAGAACTCTCCTGAAGGAATGCATTTTAGAAATGCTGGCAGGGGAACACTTGCACGAAAGCCACCACTCTGAGCTCATTATGCGCCACTTACATACCAATTCAGCTCGGTAGCCCGGCCTCCCTAGCAAAAGCACATAACTTTCTCGGTTTAAGTTTTTCCATGAAAAAAAAATATTTTCTAATTTTAAAGTAAAGGCTGCCAATCTATTTTAAATGTTTTGTGATATTTGTTTCGTTTTTTTGCCATACAGGCAGGAACTTTTTTCAGAACATGATCGGTGGATAAAGTTGAGTACTAAAGGCGTTAAAGCTGCTTTACCACAATTTTTAAATCGATGTGTAAAATCTGTGCGACGCGACGCGTGACGCTACGCATCCCCTAGAAGTAACTACCTAGTGTAAATACATATGCTTCATTCGCTTACTTTAATTTAGGTATAAGCAATATCCATTCATTAGATTGCCTTCTACTGGATATATGCATAAAAATATGATTAGATAATAAAAGTAAGTATGTTAATGACAACATTACCCATTTGAATTTATATCTACATAAAAAAATACTTTTTTGTTTTACTTTGTACCATGGTAACCTCATTATAAGAGTTGAATCAGGTATGGGTGAAAACAATAAAATTCTTAATAATTATTCTAGAAAAATAATAATGAAAAAATAGATTAAAAAAATAAAAAATAAGCTTCAAAATCTATTACCCATTACCCTCTGTTGGCATATTTATTGATATTATTTCAGGAGGTAATTGGAATAGAAATTGTGCATCAATGTTATTTTTCACTGAAATTTACTTGAAAATGCATGTAATTTATGCATTAAGGCAAGCTTAAATATTTAAATAACTGCTCAGCTAATCTATTAATACTTGCAAATATCATAGAATTTTTCACTAAGTCACACTTAAAATGTATTCTTGCCTCTTTTATGTATAATAAAAATGAATAATAATAATCACTGAGCTAATTTTTCGAGTTAATTTTAACGAAATATTTTTAGATAAGCTGAGCCGTTATTTATTCTCTAGATACAAAAAATTCAAAGATACGAGACTGTATTTAAGAATATCTTAATTCAAAAATGCATGCTTGTGCTATGAACAGTTATCCAGATGCAGCTGGCGATCTTTCTATCGTACACCGGATAAAAGTGTCGCAGTTAACATTACTTATTTGTATTCATATCGATTAAAAGAAAATGTTATTTTGTTTTAATTTGTACCATGGTAACCTCATGATAAAAGTTATGAATTTTCATCTGGTGTGGGCGAAATAATCCAATTCTTAACAATTAATCTAGAAAAATAATAATGAAAAAGTAAATTAACAATCCACTTTCTGATTGTGTCAAAATCCATTACCATCCATTGACATATTTATTGATATTATTTTAGCAGGTAATTGGAATAGAAATTGTGCATCAATTCTATTTTTCACTGAAATTTGTTTGCAAAAGCATGCAATTTTGCATTAAGGCAAGCTTAAATATGTGAATAACTGCTCAGCTAATCTACTTATACTCGCAAATATTATAGAATTTCTCACTAAGTCACACTTAAAATGTATTCTTGTCTCTTTTATGTATAATAAAAATAAATCAATACTGAGCTAATTTAATGGTTTTTACTTGATATTAGCTAAAAAATGCCCGATTGCATTAAGGTACACTTAAAATACAGTTTCCTTCCTTTTTTATATCTCAAAAATATAATTGTGCAGTTAATCTAATGCTATTTTTCACTGAAATTTACTTGAAGAAACATGCACTTAAATATATACTCGTCTCTATTTGTATCTGGAAAATAAATAACTGCTCTGCTAATCTATGGATACCCGGAAAAATCATGCACTTTTGCATTAAGTCACACTTAAATGACTTCTCGTCTCTTTTAATAAAAACAAATAGTTACAAAGCTAGTTTAATGGTTTTAAATTGATATTGGCTAAACAACTGCACTTTTACATTAAGGTACACTAAAAGCATATTCTTGTTTTTTTTTTGTATCAGAAAAATATAATTGTTCAACTAATCTATTTTTCACTGAAATTAACTCGAAAATATGCGCTTTTGCATTAAGGCACGCTTATACCCTCGTTTCTATTTCTATTTGATCTGGAAAATTAATAACTTATCAGCTAATCTATGTATACTCGGAAAAATAATGCACTGTTGCATTAAGTCAGACTTAAATGTATTCTCGTATCTTTTACATATAATGCACATTTTTGCGTATCTAAGAAATAAGTAAATGCCCAGCTTGTTCCGTATATTATTTTATTTATATTGTTTATGGTATTTTTATCTAATTACTATTATTTTGACCTGTTTCTTTTATACATTTTATGTTAATTAATGCTATAACAAATGTAAATATATAGCTATTATGTTAAAATAGGATCAACGTGGCAGCGTCG
>MU182074.1:371922-430481 GCA_016904865.1 Pissodes strobi
TAGATTAGCTGGACAATTATATTTTTCTGATACAAAAAGGAAACGAGAATATATTTGAAATGAACCGAAATATAAGTACAATAGTTAATTCTTTTTTTTTATTAAACCCTTAGAAGAGTGGGCCATTTGATGTCACACTAAAAAGTCGTGGAAAAAAAAATGCAAAATTTTTATTTAAAAAATACCTTTCTTGAATTTCCTAGATCCAATTTTCGACAACATCTTTTTCCACCTTCTTTGCGTTGGGTTGTCTTTCGTTTCAGTTGCGTCACTTGCGTTTTGCGATAGAAAAGCTCGACGTCTTACACAAAATGTCCACGGAAATATCTTCATAATTATTGATTAATATTAAAAAAAAAAAACACACTTTCGCACACGAAAATGACACTGAAAAAAATAGGTAGCTCCAGCGTTGCGTGAGAGCATGAAGGAAAAACAACACTCTAAATTAAACTCTCTATATGTACCAAAGGTCTACAAGAAAATAACCTTTGTATAGATAATAAACTTTTGGTAATAGGACCTCGCCCTTATATTTCCTTTTACGTTATAGCGGAACAAATTTGATTTTATGTCTGAGACACTCCTGCAGATTGATGGTTTGTTTTATGGCCGATTATGAGTAGGTATAGGTTAACTGATGATATTAGTAGGTGCACGTTTCTAATCTTTCAGACATTAATTAATTTTCCCATGTTTATATACCGAAGAAGAAAATGGCATGACCGAAAATGGATCCTTACCAAACTGATTTATATGTGAGTTGTAAGTTCACTTGCAAAAACTCATCCTATACAGGGTGCAGATTTTAGACGTCAAAATTGGTCGTGTGGGCCAAAAATGCCTTAGTAAGACGTTGCTAGTGTTAAAGATATAGGACGTTAAAATTTGATGGTTTTTGGATGTAGGCACTTCGAATCTGATCTTAGTTTTAAGTTACTTTAGACGGCACTAATTGCACACTTTTGAATAAAAATTTTTGACCATAACTTTTTTAGGAAAAAACACGTTTTAGGATGAAAAATCTAATTGCTCGGTATTTTTAAGAAGAAAAGGTATCGTTGTTAGATAAATTCGAACATTCATCATTCAATGCACGCGGTTTTCTAATAAATGCTAACATCATTCGTTTGATAACCAAATAGTTGTTAGTTAATATTGATGATATTGTTTTATTTTTGCGTATTTGTTGTTTGCTAATTAATTTTTGGCAAACTGCTTGCAGTGAGCTTGGTGGTCCAGTGATTAGATGGTGTGTTTGCGATACGGCAGCAGACACAACTCTGGGCAGGCGTGGTTCGATTACCGTCAGCAAAGAAACTTTTTTTAAGGTTATGTTTGTAAAAAGTTTTCTTTTCTTTATTTTAGGCATGCCTTGGGTGGGTTTTGGTTAGGTTTTGTGGGTTGCGCCTCCGTAGTGACTGAAGCGAGCGGAGGGCCATGGGTGAAGTGAAATAATAGCAGAGACCAGCAAGGTCTCTGATAATAGCCAACATTTCAAAGGAATCATATGATACACATGCGCGAATTTTCGTAATCGGTGCACCTAGAATCTTGCCGCAGGCATAAGTATTGGCATGTTTACATGTGAGTGCGTACCGGCAAAACACATGGTCACGGATTTTAACAAAAATAAACGTTAATACAGATTATTTTTGGTTCTACTTTGTTGTTAAGGTGTCATTTAATGTTCATGTGGCCAGCAAGCATGTAAATTTTCCCGCATAGTTTTATAACCTGCAAAAAATGTTAAAGTACCATTGGTAATACTTGAAAACCCTTGGCATGTTTTTCTTTAAATCAGAAAAGAAATGTACGTCAGATAATTTCTATTGTTTCAGAATTTCTAAACGAAAAACAACTTCAGAAATCTAGATAATTCAAATATGAAGGATGATCTGCTAACGAGGGATGATGAACTTGACATAGAGCTGGAACAGGAATTGGAAGAATAAGTTCTGCCACCCAACGATAATGGTTTTAACTCCGAGGTCCCCCTCTCCAACTTTGTTCCAGCACGGTCCAAAAAGTGGATGCGTAATAAAGCTTTTGTTCCTCCGAACCCCACGAATTCTATAAATAATAGTGAATTGTTGGAAAAGGCCATAGAATATTATCAAAAACATATCGCCAAAATTTTTGCAAGCGTTTCTACGTTGACAACTATGAGAGAAGTAAGCGTTACGACACATTCATTGGAGACTTCTGCGCCTAAGATATAAAACTCTTTGGTTGTACAATACTCATTAGAATCTATGCTTTACCACGTCTTCGAATGTTTTAGGCTTAAAACACTACGGTACCTATAGTGTCGGATAACATCACTAGAAATCGCATTTTCAAGTTACGGTCCTGTCTGTAGGTCGTAGATGACGATATGATTTTCGCAGAAGAAAAGTCAAACGATAGATTCTGGAAAGTGAGATCTATCTTAGACAGAATATAGAGAGGATGTCGCACTTTTGTCACAACTATACCCACTGGAATCCCCCTGGATTTCTATTTGTACGAGGGCAGAGGCTCAGTGGAATCAGCCTTATTAGCACCACCAGAAAAATTGGGCGTCTGGGGAAGAATGGTTTTGACACTAACAGATACCCTTCGACTAGGAGTCTTTGGTATTACTGACAGATATTTCACTTCAATTCCAGTGATAGATGTTCTCTACTTGCGTAAAATCTTCCTAACTGGAACAATAATGGCGAATAGAGTCTATAAAAATGCCGGTATCTGGTAGGAGTGGTGTGACAATGAGCTAAAGAAGAAATTATGATAAACTTGTCCGCCGGAATGAAGGAAAAATTATACCGGCAAAGTGGCTTGATAATAAATCTGTAAACGTTGCGTCTTCATGTATGGGTATGGAGCCCGACGGTACTTGTAGGAGGGGGTCTAAAAATGAGGAAAAGTATATCAACATAAAACAGCCTGCCATTGTTAAAAATTGTAATGCATTTATGGGTGGAGTAGACCTTTTGGACCGCGTAATTGAAAAATATTCCATGAGAAATTAGACTAACAAATGGACAGTCCGGATCATTTTCCATTTTATTGATTTTTCCGTAGCAGCAGGTTGGCTTAAGTGCAGGGAAAAAGCCAAAGTTTCTGGCTCACCTAAAAACGAAATAATGGACTTTCTTAATTTTAAGCTTTCTGTTGCCGAATCACTGATCTTAGAAAATCAAAAGGAAGAAGACATGGAAAGTGAAGCAGAATGTGACGAACAACCAGGAAGCAAACGACGAAGTGCACAACCTATTCCTGACAAAAGATGTAGGCGTCAGGGAAACACACATTTGGCGGAATTCATAAAAGACAAAAAATCTCGCTCCAAGTGCCGTTTACCTAATTGCAATAAACTTACGTTTATTAAATGTAAAGCTTGCGGTGTCTATTTGTGCTGTAGCGTGGAAAGAAATTGTTTTACAACTTACAATCAATAGTTTTCCACTTTGTTTTTAAAAAATCATTTGTTTTTTTTTGTATGGACATAGACCCAAAACATGTTTTTATTTTCAAAATATAATACAAATTCTTGAAAAACATACATTGTCTTTTGGTTTTTGCAAGTCTAAATGACCATTTTATTAAACGATCAGCAATCAGATCCACGTGTATTATCGGTGAGTCTGAAGAGGATAAACACTCCTTCGTGGCTGATATTGGATCTATGTGATTTGTTCGCGAATGCATCTTTTTGAGAAACTTCTTTTTAATCTGGGAATTAAGAAAGATATGAAATTTGTCATTGTTTTTGAGCACGACAACTGCAGGTGTGTTGGGAAGGTACCATCCTCTTTTGTTCTTATTTCTCTTAATTTTAGCTATATCTTTGTATTTATATGTATAATATTGTGGAGGAAAAATAATTACAATAAGCTAACAGTTTTCGCGTGGCGTTACGGGAAATTTCTTGTTTAAATTATGACAGAACTCTTAGCACATGGAATTGTAGTCAATCTGATCTCACTTTATCATAATCGTATTTTGAATCATATTTAATGTATTGATACTTAGCTTTAGCTTTACATAGACAAGCATTGTCTATTATATCGTTTGCCTAGTATATTTTGCCTATATTGAATGTACATTGCATGAATGGTGTACAGTTTGTTTATCGGACTGATAAAGTTACCTTTTGTGTGGACACAAGGCTTCGCAAAGAAGGGAGAAGGACCTTATTCCTACAGGAGAGTATCTGCTATTTAATTTCCAATTTTAGGTAAGCATTCCATCTCATAGAATCGCATGTCTTTGCCTATATCGTGTGCTCATTTTATGGTTGAGAAAAATAATTAATTAATCTTAACCAAGTTTTCCATAGTACGTGTATTATCCTTTCTTGCACGGGAACAACAGTAGATTGGTCCTTTCCAGAAAAATGCCTTTTTCAAGAGTTAAATTAAATATGCATGTCCGCGGCTTACACAAAATATATACACGTTTGATACGGTGCACTATATGCACTAGTTTGACCAAACTATGGAGATGAAAATACTGAATTTATTGTTTCAGCTTAAACTGTGACGCATGGTATTGACTTGGGACCTTTCAAAATATTGGTGGACTTATCGGTTCATCAAATTATGCGCCATCGCCATGGCTCTTAATTTGTAAATACCAAATATTCACTAAATCATAATAATGTTGTAAGTGATCTGAATTCCCACAAATTTTGAGTTTTACTTGAATTTGTCTGTGATACTGTCATAAGTTTTAAAATAGTAATTAATGTTTTGTTAAACGTGGAAACAAACATTTTACGGTAGAAGTGATGAGGTTTAAAAAACTTTACTTTTCTTTTGTATTTAATGTAAACAAAGAACCATGTCCGGCAAAATTGAAAAAAACAATGGGTTGAATGTGCAATAAAATTCCACCTGTATTTAATTATCGAACATCTCGCTGACTAGAGATGATTTTGAAGGAAGGAGATTGTACTTCCCTTTGTGCGAAAAGCCTTAATGGTCATGACCGCTATTGATACCTTTGTGTTTAGTGGTAAATTTAAATATAACTTAAGAGCTGGCGCTTAAAGCAGTGGATACTCAAAACTGATTAATTAATATAAACTGAAGTACTCGACAAGTATTAGAGGAGACCCTATATATCTTCTTCCAGTACCGCAATCTATAGTTTATGTTATATGATTTTGTTAAAGGTAATCTTACTTATGCTTACTTTTGAACCTATACCTATGCATTTTTTCCCGATATTTAAAGAATGCATTCTCAAGACAACTCTTGCGTTGGCAAAAACAGGACCATATAGTCTAAGATAATTATGCTTTTGTAACTTTTGCCACATTTACCCCTTTTTTGTGCGCTTCATACTGATTTTTATATTCAGTGAAATAGCTTTCATTTACTACCTGATTTCTATCTTTACTACTTTTCAATCTAGTAATCCATTATTAATTAAGTACTCATTTTGTACATACATATTTTGCTCTAAAATATGATTGTTTAAAAACAAATTCTGAACAGAAGTTTTCCTCAAATTGCTTAAGAGATTAATTGATTTTAAATAATTTTGTCTAGTATTTTCCAGCATAATAGACTAAGGGTTACTTTTACTCTTCTGTTTATTTATTTCTCTCTCAAAAATCTGAACTAATATAACTCACGTCTCCCTCCAAACTGAGACAAAACGGTTGACATTCCTGGTGAGCTCCTTAACTGCCTTGTACTTTTTTTTCTCTTCATGTTTCGATATCCTGACACCACACTTAGCCACTTAACCAACACATCTTAGAAATTACATCACAGGGCAGATTCCGGCGCCTTAGACATCTGCAGCATTCTCAGCCAGGAAGCAAGGAGAAACCTCAAGGTAGTGAAATAGTGTACAGAGATGACCAAGAATATTTCACAATAATTTCATTCCCAACTACACTTGATCTATACATCCTGGGCATCCTATTAAGTTTGTTTTTGATAAATTAAATTGCAATTAACAAAAGAGAGTTAAAGTGTAAAACAAATAATATCAAATTCAAGGCAACGAAATGAATGCGGAAAAGTTACAAAATATTTGATTTCAAACAGGTACCAATTATTGCAAGGTGCTCCATCTTAACTGCGGAGTATAAAAGCTACAATCGGCTACATACCCGCGCGTTTTTAAATCATTTGAATAACTACGTCTATATGGATGTATGCCTTGGGTTAGTTTTGGTTAGTTTGGATTGATTTTACATCACCTGTGCATGTTACATGATGTTTTATTAAGTGAGGATGACACGTGATCTTACTTCTTTTCCTCAGTAATTGCAACTACAAAGTATAGAGTTTATTGTCTTGGGCGTTGTGTTTTATTTTACAACATTAATATGATGTATCCATTATTGTAAAATGTATCTCAAATTGACGGATCTAATTAATATACATAAAATTGAAAATAAAATTCGGAATAATTATACTATTATTATTATATTTCCTTGGCGTGGTACCATTGGTTGCTGCAGCTTCTGTTGTTTATGGAAATATCGAGGGAAATACATATACTCGGTTATACCGTGTACACGAACTATGTCGAACTAACAGCTCTCAAAAGACTAATCTTATTCTTGAGTTTCTTGTATACAAATGCATGAAAATCACACTTAGTAGACGGTGTATAGCGTTGTAAATGCTACCATACTCAGAAATATAGTTTCCTCCCTTTCACTGGTAGATTTATGTAGGTGATATTATCTCTAATTTACATTAGAAGTTAACATACCTATTCTGTACTTAGAATGTATATCTTAAAATTTAAAACCAATTCATACTTTGGAATGTTGGAACGCCCCCAACCGGTAACGACAAATCCAGTTCCGATCGAAGTGTTAGTAGCCGTACCTCATTGCCGAATGTTCTCTTGACGGATGTCGAGGATTTTTTTGGCAATTGACGTGGTCTTCTCTTCCGAGCGCTGAACGCGTAGGTAGAGAAAAAGACAAGTCTGGCAGTAAAAGATATTATCGTTGCAATGTTTGACCATCAGGTCCACTTTTCATATTAATTTATCTGGAGATAAATTGGCATGCACTAAGCCATTAATATTTTCTCGTATTATCGGCGTATCGTAAATGCACTTTATATAAAGTAAGGTTACCCTTTTTAAAAGGTATGTTATATGTTTGTGTTTCCACATTAGATTGTTAAAATTATTTAAAATTTAACTAGGGTCCTTCCTCCACCCACCTCTTTCACTAGCCTAGAGAGTTTATCTAGGTATATTCCTGCCAGTTTGTTACTCTTTTTGAGGAAGTTCTGCCGATTCACATGACGTGCTGTATAGCTTCCAGGAAGCAGTAATAGCTTAATTGGGGCCAGCCAAGTAGCGAGCGGTAGGAGTTAGAGGATCGCCACCAACTACTACCAGTGGATGCCACTTCCGTGTGACCGTAGGAAAATGACGCAAAAGTAGGCCCTATAATTGCTTATTTTACCTATAGTACCCTGCCGTATCTTTTTTAAAACTACCGTTAAATGATTTTTAATTGTATATTATCTATTATCGTATCTAATATCGTTTCTTTATCGTTAGCTGATTAAATAATAGCGGCTATCTTCACTACCGTATACGATATTATCTTTATCTTGATTAGCAAATACCTTGCTAATACAACTGTGATTATGTGATTTACTTTTCTGTATTACGTACATTTACTTAAATGCAACGTCCTCACTGTAGGCCATATAACTACTTACCTTATCCTTATAGAACTTACCCTTAACTGATTTTTATTCTTCAATTGTCTCTGATCGTATCTATTACCGATGCTTAACGGTATTTGCTTAATTAGTACCGACTTCTTTGATTTTAAATCGGTTAGCAAATGTCTTGCTATCACAACAGTGGTTATCTGATTTACTTTTTGTATTACATATACCTACATAAATGCTACACATATATTGTAAATTGCTGTAAGCCTTATAATAATAATAATAATAAAAAAGACATTTATTAACTCAAAATTATTACAAGTTTCCAATATTACTTTAAAAAACTACACAATACAATGAGTTAATTGGCTATAATTCAGCCTCCCATAGGATACTACACAAGTGCATCCCGCTGGGTGCTGTTGAAGCCAACCAAATATAGGACCGATATAAATAAACTAATCGAAAATTGCGACCAAAAGAAAGATCAACTTATATATCCGCTTAATATATTATATTCATAGTCAGATGACAACAAAAATAAATGTAAGTTACACTTTGCAGCATACCCACACAGAGGAGAAGGAAGAGGGAGAAAATAAAAAAAATAAATAAAAAATGAAAAGGAGGACACACTGATGGTGGATGAAGACAAGCCGGCGCTGATGAGGTAACCAATGCAGAATACTTAACGTTAAAGAGCCCCTGACACAAATGTAAACATGTAAATGTGTAAAAGTAAGAGTTAGAGAAAACAGTATCAATGTTCATTGAAAAGTTTTAGTTTCAGTCTTTTTTTAAATGCTGCTACAGAAAGCGAAAAATCGGTTACGTTAAATTTGTTTATGAATGAGGCAATATAGTAGGAGAAAGACCGCTTAAAATACTCTTTGGAATGCGCTGGAATTGTTAAAATATTTTTCCTACGAATATTAAGGTTGTGAATATCTGTTCTATAAGTAACCTTCCGAAGAAGATACGGCGGAGATTTATATTTTAATATTTTATAAAAGAAACATGTGGCATGCAAAATTCGTCTACTACACATTAATATGTAATAGCCAATGAATTTCATTGAGCTTATGAGAGATTCGCTCCATTCGTCGAATTCCAAATATTAATCTCAAACATGAATTTTGAAGTTTTTGGATTCTTCGTTTATCATATGCATTTAAACAAGGTCCATACATACTGTCACAAAAATTAAGAGGAGACAGGACCAATGTTTCACAAAGCATTTTTTTAGTTTCGATATTTAAATAGTGCCGATGCGAATAAATCATTTTTAAAACCGAATAACCGGTGCGTAGTTTTTCGGTGACATGTTCACTGAATCGTAGCTTATAATCAATGATAAGACCCAAATTCTTTGCAGTCCCCTTAAAATTGATAGGAATGTTATTAATATTGATGCGCAGCGATGCCAGAATGTTGTTTCGATGGGGTTCACTACAGAAAAGGATAGCAACGGACTTGTTAGGATTAACAGACAATAACAATTTTTGAGTTTCAGCATATATCTTATGCAGATCCAAGTTAATGCAGCGAGTTGCACTGCAGACATCAGAATAGCCAAATGAAAAATAAAGCTGAGTGTCATCTGCATAGCAATGATAGTCACTGTGCCTTACATTCTTTGCAAGTTGAAATGTGTACAAAGTATATAGCAACGGGCCCAGAATACTGCCCTGGGGCACTCGAGAAACTACACTCAATGGGTTTGAAGAACTACCATTTAAGGTTACTCTCTGCAGTCTATCCGACAAGAATGAAGATACCAACCCCAATGCACCCTCTCCAAAATTCAGATAATTTAGGATAGATACCAGGATCTGATGATTCACCATATCAAAAGCCTTTGTGAAATCCAAGAGTACTAGAAAAATGCCTTATTATCATTCAAAGTTCTAAATATGTCATCAATTACTTGAGAAAGTGCAGTGGCACAGCTGTATGCGCTGTGAAAACCGGATTGATACTCTGGAATTAAATTATTCCTATTCAGGAATTCAAGAATTTGATATTCCATAAGCTTCTCAAGAACTTTAGAGAGCACTGGGAGAATAGATATACAACGTAATTGACTAAAATAAGTAGGGTTGCTCACCTTAGGTAGAGGCACAATGTTTGCTTGCTTCCATTTAAGTGGAAAATAGGAATGCTCGATACAACAATTTAAAATGTGTGTTAGAGGGTTAAGTATGGAAGGACATGATAGCAGAACCAATGTTATGTTTAACTGATCAATTCCAAAGGCCTTAGAATTATATATTATTATATTTTCATGACATTGTCTGTTTTTAATTAGAGTTGCTGAACTTATAATTCAAATAATTCGTGATTCGACTTCTTTTGTTAATCAGGATGAAAATACAAAATATGTTTCGATACCATATAATCCTCAGTATACTAGAGGACTCCAAAAAGTTTTTAAGGAAGTAGGTTTAAAATTAGTATACCAGACTCAGTTTAACATTAAGAAACTATTAGGTGGTCCAAAGGACAAAATTGAAATGTTAGAAAGAAGTCGAATATATGAAATTGGATGTATGGATTGTAACCAAAAATATGTTGGGCAAACTTGACGATCTATACAGACGAGATTCAAAGAACATATAGCTCATTTAAAGTATGGTAGAACAGAAAAATCAAGTGTTGCCGAGCATGCTTTTGATAATAATCATAGAATAACAATAAAAAATTTAAAATTAATTCATAATATAACTGATAGGAGATTATTACACGCATATGAAAGTATGGAAATTATTAAATGTAAGAATAGTTTAAATAGAGATAGAGGGCCTATTCCGTATAGTCCATTGTATTGGTTAATCCAGCGTGACTAGTGGGATTCCAGGATTGGTCCTTTTTAGTTCCGCTTGATTGAGCAAACAGTAGTATAAAAGGGAGTTAGGTAGATTTTAATTTTAGTTTTAATCATCTCTTGATGATGCTAACATGGTTAGCGAAACGCGCGTCGAGTGCAAACATTCTGTTTCGGTATTGTGGATAAAGCTCAGTTTTAGTGCATGTTGCCGAAGGTTCCAAACCCCAACATAGTTGATATTATATACAAAAAATTAATATCCTGCATACGTTTTATTTTCGTCTTTAATTTCGTTGGTAACGCTCGAGTGTAGTAGGGCTACCAAAAAAGTACCGCTTAAAATGTCCTAATAACCAAAGTCTTGCTAACTTTCAGCTAAATTGCATCGATTATCACTGCATTTAAAAATTATATATTTCTGAAGAAATGCATATTTTTTCCTGAATAAATATAAAATTAATAATGGAAAAATATTGCTCACCTCCTTCGCTAATAAATTCGCTTCTTTTGAAGGCCTCGAATTCGTTGTCCTTTGGTCTTCTGGGTGAAGATCTTTCGATTGTCTCTTTTAAAGTATAAGTGACGCTGGATTCTGCAAAGTCAATTAGATCAATTGCTGCTACTATGGATGCATTTTTGGCGCAAGCCAAAGAAACAACAGACTTAGGCAAAGTACAACAAAAAATTCGCTGCACATGGGCTACAATTCTATTACAGAATTGACAAAAATTATTAGATAAATATCTGGATTAATATCACTGTGAATCAAGGAGATGAACGAATCCTTAAGCTAAAACTACATGAATTTCTTTGACCAAAAAATGTAGTAAATTATTATAGTCCTTGAGCTACCGCTACCATTAGGCGGGACTAAACGGGACTTAGGTCTTTAGCTTGTACTATAGGCGAGTTGAAAGGAATCACCTGCTGGACTTTTGAGATTCCCAGCTAAATACGTATTCGGGCTGCTAATTTGAAAATTTGCTACCCTTAATACGTTTTATGCCTGTATCTCAGAAACCATTAGTTCTAGACAAAAAATGCTTCCTAATAAAGCTGTAATCAGAATGAAATAATTGTACATACATATAACTCAAATTTTTATATCGCTAATCAGATGAGAAAATAAAGAAAATATGTAGGATGACAGCTGCAGATCAAGTTATTATGATATTTTGGTAAAACTAATAAAGGTTGAAATAACCATTATTATAAATAATATGAAAAAATAAAAATTAAAAATAATGATAATAATAATATTAAGAAACAACCATAAGATCTACTGGGACCGCACTGTGCTTACTGACCAAACGGCCACCCACAATAGACCGGACATCATTCTGGTAGATAAGCGGGTCAAGGAAGCCACGCTGATCGACATCGTTATACCCAACAACAAACAACAATTTGCAGGTCACGCACGCCGAAAAGATCGCCAAATATTGAGATTTAGAGAAAATACGGCAACAATGGGGAATGGAGAGAGTAAGAACGGTGCCAATCATTGTGTCATCAACAGGACTCATCCCAAAGAACTTGTTAATAAACATCAAGGAACTCGGATTGAGCGAACATCTCTTCAAATTGATGCAGAAAGCAGTACTTCTCGCAACAGCCCATACCGTCCGAAAATTTGTAGGAAATTCGTACATGCCACCAAGGACCCGATAACATGGAAAGGGTTCCCTCAGAGCTTAATCCTTTTGATATCCGGGATATCTGGGATAAGTGAATGTTCCCCTTAGAGGGAGTGCGAATGCCGAAAGGAAAATAATAATAATAATTATAAAAATAATAATAATTTGACACCGAACAGTATATTGGAAAATAATGGGATTAAACTGTACTACGACATAACCATATACCCTAATAAAACTATACCACACAGCAAATCTCACATTACTAGATAAAAAGAACAAGACCACATATCTAATAGACGTAGCGATAAAAAAAAAATAGAAAATAATACCTTAATAGAAGTGGTTTACTGCGTATAAGGCTCTCTCCAGTAAGTATGAGCTCAAAGCTCTGCGAAATGCGGGAAAATATTTTATTGACTTCATTTCAAATGGCAGAAAATTGTGATTTTTTTTTTTGCATTGTACAGTATAGAGCTTTTAACTAACTCTGAGGTTGGGGTTGGCAGATAAAGATCATGCTTCGCATTCCTAAGTGGATAGTTGTGAGATGGCATTTCTGGAATAGCAGATACGTGCTTGCGGATTAAGCAAACGGATTCAGGAAGCGTTAATATTTTAAATCTTTTAAAGAAATTTTGGCAGTGAGTTCTACTGTTTAGTCTCAATGAGTATCGAACAGCTCTCTTTTGTAATTTGAACATACGCTTGAGTCGCACTACACGTACCCAAGAATGGAATGGCGACTCAAAAATAGCATAATAGACTATTCTAGCAGTTGACAAGTTAAGCTTCCTGGAATCCGTTCTTAGCGCAAAACAGGCAGAAATAAATTTTTTTTGTTAAGGCATCCATGTGCAAATTCCACTTTAAACCGTTGACCACAAAAAGCCCGAAGAATTTCACAGATTTAACGACGTCAATAGTGCGGTGTTATTAAGTACAAAAGATTGCAACGTACTTTTATATGACAAAACTCAGAAACAATTGTTGTAGAGTGATGGCTGTTCAGGTTAGAGTATATAGAGTTAAAGAGGGAAAACATAGCATCATTTGTGCATTTGTTACTTCAAAATCCAAATTGATGGATAATAAGTATTTTATATTTAGAGAGAAAAGATAGAAGCCTTCTTTATCCAATCTTTCAATGATCTTTGATAATGTGGGAAGGAGTGCAATTGGGCGATAGTTCGAAGCTTGGTCTTTATCTCCTCCTTTATGCAAAGGAATAATCATTTCCGTCTTAAGACTGTTTGCAAAAACCTCTTTTTGAATGACTTGCTAATTAAAGTAGTAAAATGGTTTAATCTGCATTCCGGCAGGTTTGAGAACATTTTCAGAGGAAGCCCATCAGTCCCAGATGAGAATTTGTTTTTAATATCATTAATTGTACTGCGAAGCTCAGCAAATGCTACAGGCGTAAAGAAGAAACTGTGTAAATTCACATTAGCAATAAAGAGATATGAAAGTGGATCATGAGAAGGAGTTATGATGTTCATGAAATCTTTAGCCACATTTACAAATTAATTGTTTAGGCTCTCAGGTGAATTAGCGATTGTGCTAGCCGAATAAATTCCTTAAGTCATTTACAATAGTAACGTTACCGGATTTAGCCAGCCTCTCACTATAATAAATGTCCTTAGCAGCTGTTATAGTCTTATGATACACATTTCTGTAAAGTTTAACGTAATCATGGAAGAAGACGCTTTCCGCGTAACTTCTTAGGTGAGGTAATGAACGCATGTTCTGCAGATGCGCGTAAGCCTTTAGTTGACCATTTTGATAGGCCTAAGAGGAAAGCATTTGAACGCCAGATTAGATAAAGTTTTTATAAATCTAGAAAATTCGGTATCGACATCTCGAACATTATCAGAGAGGATAATTCAGTCTGTTTTTAGACACAGATGCTTGAAAGTTGGAATGTTTTTGTCCGGAAAAATACAGCATAATTTGCGCGAAGCATTTTTGCATTTGGATTCTGTTAATACTGCCTCATGATCAGAGAAACCCAAGTTTCTAGAACAAGTTTTAGTTATTCTAGTTGGTGAGATAAATAGCATAATACCAAAAGAGTCGAAAATGGCCCGAAGAGATTCTTGTAGCATACACACTGGAAAAGTCAATTTTTAGGTGGCCACACAAAATTGATTTGCCTTTTAAAGGCAGAGACTCATGCAAGCTCAGTAATATTTGACTTAATATGCATGTCAGCGTCAGGTGTTCTGTAAATACAAACAATATAGTGGTCATAACCAATATGATAGACGATGGAAAATTCAAATATTTTCTCAGACAATAAATTCTCGAACTTAGTTACTGCCGAAAAGTCATTGTTAGTAGACATTATCATAGTACCTCCATGACATAAATTACTTCTATTAAATCTAGTTACTGTAGTATAATTTTTGAAAAACACAGGCTAGCCAACCTTTAACCAATGTTCAGTTATGGTAATGTTTTCTGGAAACATAAGCTCTTCTAATAAAAGAAATAATTCATCTGTGATTGTCTTAAGGACTGAATATTAATAAGAAAAGCACTAAGCTTGCCTACAACCAAATTTTCAGAAAATGCTTGATCCTCTGCTCGCGTCAATCTACCTAAAAATTTCCCCCTCTGATAGAAGAGCCAGTAGAAAAATAAATGCTATGACTTTCCCTAACTTTCTGAAGATGTTGAAGTCTCTTCGATGAAAAGAGAGACTTGAAGGCCGAGAGATATGCTTCAACCTTCGCTGAACCAATACCGTAGGCATCGTGGAAGCGATGATACAACTTACGCAAGGAGTCCATGTCATTAGGAAGTCCCTCTGAATCTAGAGCTAATCTGATGCTAGTGTTGGTCTGCCATTCAAAACACACACTGGAAGGTTGGTCATGAAGATAGGTATATGATAGGTATATGGGGTATGATAGGTATATCAGTATAGCCAGCAAATAACACCATTAGCCGCACTTGAATCTCGTGGTGACAGCCGCACTATAAGTGGAGTCATCGGGTCCATATCAAGCCCACCATCCCTCTTCGCACTTTCCTCCACAACAACCTCCAAATTCTCCAGCGCAAGTGACTTACAGGCAGCCAAAGGTTCCCTGTCAGAGCCAACCCCGACCAAGGATCTTATCCCCAGGTATATGTACAGATGTTGAGTCAGAGCGTGGTGGTAGGTTTTGGCCGCCAAAGTGCTTGGTACAAAATGCTGATAGCCAGTGGCAATACCTTTAAGGATGTTAAAGATAAATTAGCAGTGGCTCTTTCAGTACCCGGTGGCCACATACTTATGTCCTTAAACTGCTTTAGGTGACTTTTTGTGCACACCAACCTTGAAATCGGAGTGTGAACAGTCCTTATTATTCAGCATTAGAAAGCATCGGATAAAGCCAGTAGTTCCAAGTTTTTCTTTGGCATAGTGTGTAAGCTGGTTTGATGTATTACGGAAGTGTGATTTTGGACACTACCACATAATGCCAGTCTTCTTTTATGGATGATATGTGAGGTATGGGAGCAATGACTTTAGGAGAAGTGATAACCACTGTGTCATGGTTATCTATATGGTAGGTCTGAGTCGAAATCAACTTTTTTACTGTTAATGGGTTATTGCTAATAATTGGCTTATCTTTGGCAGCCAACTTTTCTATCGTGAGTGCCATTTGATTTACACTTTTTCGCATATCGCCCATTTCCTTCAATAACTCTTCCTTTGATGAGCCGTGAATCTGGACTTTAATAGACTCATCATGATTGTCCATAAAAATAGATGACAGAATAAAAATAGACGAACGAAAAGTAGCCCGCTTCTTATCTTTAAAATTTACCTACGTTTTTTCTGTGTGCTTTCTCATTTGTATTTTCTTAAAGAAATTCATTAATTATTTAAAATAGCTATATCATATGCTATATTTTTGAGAAAAGGAGGGAAAATATCAAAAATATACATATATACCTGAAAAACTGTCACTTTATTTTCAATCGTTTCCACAGATGACGTATATTTGAAATCAAATTTTCGAAAAAATTAAAATATTCAATTAACACCGCACCTCGATAGCTTTCTATATTTTAGAAACATTGAAGTTAAAAATTGGTCAAAATATGGTATTATGATTCATTTTGTCAAAAGGTTTTGAAAAATGACAGTAAATTGCATTAGCCTGGCGCATTTTTTTCAAAACACCGTCAAATACTGGGTATTAAATATTGTTAGGCAGACATTAATAAGGTCAAACTAACTGAACTGATCTGTAGATTGAATATTTAAACTTGAATTCTTTACAGTGAAAATTGACAAATTTTGCCAAAATAGAAGCAAGGTGGTTACTCCAGGTTCACTTATTAGGTTAGTTATAGTCTAAACAGAGTTTAAAATAACTCTATACCTATTTACCAAATCTGATCTTTATTGAATTCAAAATATTGAAAAATAAACTATCGCAAAAACGACAAGAAAAAATAATTCTTGTGAACTTATTAGTTTACAGCAGACTTATTTTGTTACACACCTAGTTTTTAGATTTATTTAAACCTTATAATTTAAATACATTTTGCTTTGCAAAGAGCTGTTAAAAAAAGGCTTTATATAAAAAATATTTATACAAAGCCTTTTGATTTGCAGTAAAAAATATACTCCTGTCTTTTAAATAGTACATGTTTTCGAGCTTTTTAGGAGTAGCGATAAAAAATATGGGACTTAGAGATTCAGGGAAATTTATTCCAAATAAATAGTTATACTTACTTTTGACAGTCTCTTGATGGGTTTCGTGGAGTATTGTACGGTACTGCCTTTTCTTTGGAGAATCTACGATATCTCTAAAAGAAAAATATATTTGGCAATCTGCAACTTCAATATAAAGCAAATTAGAAAATATATAGAATATAAAATATATAGAAATGTATAGAATATATAGAAAATATATAGTCTATAGTAAAAATTCAAAGGAGATTTGCTGTCTAAACAACAGCTGGGAAGTATGCTGACAATTGATTTATTTCAATATTATTGACAAACATTTGATAATTTCTTTGTTATTTTTTATTGTTAATATGTTTTTCAGGTTGAAATAGATTTCAGTCTATTTTTGAGTTGTCTATATTGATCTACTATAATCATTAGTTGATAAATAATTAAATAATTTGATATATATTGTGTTATGAGTATACATGGGTATAAATGTACACGTGTATGTATGTATGGATATATGCGTGTATGTAAATATGTAAATATTAATTTGCAATATACATGCAAGTTTGTATTACTGGTATTCATACATACTATTTTTTTCTGTTCGCGATTTTGTTTTACCACCTTCAGTCTCAAGCTGGATGTTTATTTTTGTGCTTATAATTATGTATATTTACTAAGCAACGTGGCTATATCAGCAACGTAGTTGTATAAAGACATCTATTATTATCAAAACGTGTTTATTTTTTTCAGCTATTAAATAAAGGCATTTATTAATAATAATATTTCGGCATAATTTAATTTATAAATATCCCCACATATAGCCCAAGTAAGGTAATGTTACAAACGGTTCGAGGCACCTAAATCAGTTCGCTAATAGCAAGTCAAAAAGGGTGCAGGTGTTGAAGCTAAGCATCGTGTTAATGTAGATACACTAGCAGACCTCTGATTGGTTAAGTAAGTATAGACATTCTATTGTGGTGGTAGATATTATAGGTAGTAGCACAGTTTTACTTTCTGCTAAGTAATTTTTTTCAAAGATCCAAATCTGCCATGTCAGGTTCTCTGGAAAATGTTATATGCTTCTAGGAGGATATATGCATATAGAATTTGTTTTATCTTTGTATAATCGAATTAGTTACATTTTCTGTTTTCATATATAATTTTTTTTTCAGATGATTCACGCTTGACTAATTATGGGTTTCGTTTAAAAAAGCTGCTACCGAAAATAAAAATTTATGGGTGGTGGAAATATCTATGATTTCTTCTACAAATGCTTGTGGAGACATTACTGACGAGGATTTTGGCGTTGAGGATTTTATGACATGAAATAATTTGCTCGCAATATAGCTCAATACCTCTCTGGATGAAGAAGATAACAATAATATACTTACCACTATCTATTATCCAACTGGGACATAAAAAGAGAAAAAAAAAATGGAAAGCTAATGACATTAAATCGAACCCGAACACTAGCCACTGATAGTGTTTTCCGGTCATGAGAATAATAAGGTTTTCTGTACACCTTTTTTTCGATATTTTCGATCATGAAATTGCTGGAATGTTTGTTTAATATACTAACCTTTATACATCAGTTATTACGTGCCAAGAAGATGGATGTATGAAGTAGTTTCGAACGCTATGTCACGAGATCGATTTATTGTTGGGAGAGAACGGGAAATTTGCTAGAGCTCGGTCAATGTTTTGTGCAATAAATGAAAACTTTATTGAACTTTAAATCCCAACTAAGAATAACAGCATAGACTTAGATATGTTTCCACACCTTGGAAAGCAAGGATGCAAGTCATGTATATTGCACAAACTAGTGAGATTCGGTTAAGAAGTACGGATGGACTATACTACTGGTGGTTATATAAATAGGATCGAGCCACACCAAGGAAACAAATCCTTTCTAAAAACTGCCCACTAACATTTTGGGTATCTGTCGTTTTGCAGACAATTTATCCACTTTATTTGTGTTTCACCACAATACTATTGCTAGAAGCATTGTCACAAAAAGGGCTGCGTGGTACAGGAATTATCAGGGAAAATGTAGCTTCTATCCAATAAAAAGGGAAATGAAGAAAGATGAGAGAGGGTCCAATGAATATAGTGCCATCGAAGAGGAGCATATTGTAATTGCATATAGTATAACCGCATTGTAGCAATATTGCTTCCAACAAAGTTCCGGTAACCCCAGTTCTAAACGCATTAAGATTTAGCAGATGTCGAACAAAATTCCTGGTAATTGTGCAAGCTGCGTGTAGAAAAGAGGAAGATTTTCTTTTCTTGAAAATATGAACTACTGCTACGATTGACTGAATCATTTGGCAGATCAGCAAGAGAAGCAATTAAGGTGCAGATTGTGTGATAACATGATGAAAACCATATGACTATTGGTTTGAGTAAGCACGCCATGAATAGGTGTTGGCGCGCCATATTACTGCATCCATATTCTTTCCCTGATTTCCATGGAAATATTTTCGAATAGTTCTGGTAAATTCTCGATCAAAAATCTCTGATATTCTCGCCAATTCGGGTGGCTTTTAGAGAAATAGGCACTTACCATATGAGATCCTACAATTCTTCCCCATACATTAACCGATGATCTATGCTAGTAATCAACTGTTCGATAAAAGTGAGGGGTTTTGGTCACTCTAATAATGAAAATTGTGTCTATTACAAAATTCGATATTGTGAAAAGATGCTACCTCTGTAGACAAGACGATATCCAAAAAATCTGAATGTTTCCAAACTTATTCAGAACCGACGAATAATACTCCACCCCTCGATGAAAGCCCATGTCAAAAAGGTCTTGATGCAACTGAATTAAATTTTCGCTGACTTACGTGTTGGTTTTCGATACTAGATTCGATAATCATAAATTATTTTTCTTCGGTTTCTGCTACAGGTTTTTCATAAATAACGTTTTCATACGCTACGCTTCCAGTTTTTTGAAAAATTTGGAATGCCCTATCCACAACCTACTTTGCATGACTGCGCGATGAATATTTGAATAGATAGATAGATAGAAGTCAGTGGGTGCAAAATATAAAATGATAAATCCAAAAATTTAAACATATTAGAATCTAAAGCCTAGACATATTTAAAACCAAATTTCTGTTTGAAAAGAAATTCGCATCATATTAAAAAAAAAACATATTAAAAGACATAAAATATATACTAAGTATATAACAATTGGACAGTCATGGTCTAAAATCATAGGTTCAACAACAATACAATACACTATCATAAAACTACTAAACACATTATTAAAGATACATAACGTTGAAATATCACAATTAGTATCATACAATTAAGTCAATAAAATCGTTATTGAGGTATTCCTCGAGAGAGTGCAAAGATTTTTTTATTATATATTTTTTTATTATAATTAAGAAGTTTCTCTCTGGTAATTCCCTGATGCTCAAAGATAGGACATATAAAAATGATACAGCATAATAGTCAGATCCCCTACGTGTCCTTGCAAGTCTAAGAAAGGGCTGCACAAGGTTAGTGTTGTTACGAGTAGGAAAGCCATGCATGTCGCTATGTTTAATATATTTACTGATACTCTGGGCAAGGTAGGATAGACATTGAAAGATGAAAATACAAGGGAGGGTAAGTACCTGCAGCTCCAAGAAACAATGACGACAACAGTCGCGATATCCCAACCCCATCATCACACGCAAACCTCTACGTTGTAACTTAAATATTTTAAGCATGTGTGCTGAGTGACCCCAAGTTAATATCGCATAAAACATAGCAGAGCCGAAATAGCCATAATATGCTGACATAAGTGTGTTTCTAGAGACACTTTTTACCAGGCTTCTTATCAGATAAATAGTTTTAGAGAGCCTAGAGCTAGTTGGGTGAAATGCTCTACCCATGTCAGACCCGGATCCTGATATACACCCAGAAACTTAACAGAATTACTCAGGGGGAGGTCAGGTTGTGAAGTTTTGAGAGAAAAGTTCATGCTCTGTGTTTTGGTATTATTCAGACTCAGTTTGTTGGATTGAAACCAATTTTTTTATGTGTAGTGGCATTTCTGAGGCAATATCTGTTATGGGTTCAGAGGGACGATACTGATGCAGGCTGGTTGTATCATCTGCAAATAGAACTAGCTTTGGGTTATCAGCACAGTTTGGCAGGTCATTAATGTATATTAGAAATAGTAAGGGGCCTAGGACAGAACCTTGCGGAACTCCGTGTTTGATGGTTTGTTTTTGTGAGACTCCCCCACCGCAACTGACATATTGCAATCGATTAGATAGATATGAATCAACAAAGGCTATACTTTCAGGGTTAAATTTATAGTATGTAAGCTTATGCAGTAAAATCTCAAATGAGACACAATCAAATGCTTTTGTTAAGTCGAAAAATGAGGCATGCCATCCAAACCTTCAGTGACATATTCAGTCAGCCCATTTATGGCTAGTGTGGTGGAGCGTTTATTTCTAAAACCAAATTGAAATTGTGTGAAAATGTCGTTATTTTCAAAATGGGCATTAATCTGGTCCTTCATTAAGGATTCTAGAATTTTTGATAAAATAGGGAGAGAAAATAGGCCTATAATTTGTTTGGTCTTCAATCGAGCCTTTGTTTTTATATTTTGGCACAACTTTAGCGGTTTTGAATGCCGAAGGAAATGAATTAAGGGATATGCATTGGTTGAACAGGTTGGTCAATGGATATACAATCATGTTTTTGAGACTTTTAACAAGTTTTGTATTCATATTGTAACAGTCTTTGCTATTGGAATCCTTTAAACATTCTATCTTATCTCGCACCATATTGAATGTAACCTGTTGAAAGCTAAAAACTTCCTTGTTAAAGTTTCCCGGTATGTAAGAGTCAAAGGTTTGAATAGGGTCAGGAAGTTTGGTGATTTCCATCAGAGCCACATCAATAAATTATTAAACAGGACTGTATTTAAGTTGCCAGGCAGGCATTTTGTTTTTTGTTCTTTTTTTTGAGTTTTAATTGTTTCCCACAGTGCATATTGCTTGTTAGAGGCCCTATTTATATACCTGTCATGGCTCCTCCTTTTGGACCTGGACAGTTCCAACCTCGGTATAGGTTGGAACTTCTATAATCAAAACTAGATGTTTTGGGATTAAAACAGGGTTTTGTTTGTTAATCGTAGTGAGCATATGAAGCCGCTCCCTCATATCTCTCAGATTGTCATCAAACCAATTCACCCGCCTAAGACACTGATTGGTCATCTTAGACTTAAGTGCAAAGCTCGTTTCAACGGCATCAGTTATAATATTTATGAAAGTTTCACATTTTTTATTCACACTCTCCACAGCCCCAGCAATAAAGCTCCAATCAGCTGACTCAACAGTATTGTACTTGTTTGGTTATTGGCCTGTAGTTCACTCTAGTGCTGGTGCCGGTAGAAGGTGCTGAGGCATCATAGCTAGAGATAACACCCGGGTGATCAGAGAGTGCATACATATCATGTGGTTCGACTGAATATTTCCATGATAGAATACCAGCAAACAGCAAACACATTATCCAGGCATGCATTCTGTCTTGTGTTGAATTCAACAGTTTCTGAGAGACCATAAGAAAAAAGCAATTCCCTAAGTTGTTGTGTTTTTTGGTCATTACCCTTCTGAAAATATACGTTAAAATCACCCGTTATTATAACATTAATAGAAACATTAAGATAATCAAGAATTTGTGACATAATATTCATAAATCTACCAAAATCACCACAAGGCGATCTATAAACAGTAATGACTAATGTACATAAAGAAATTACAAAGACACCCGCATCAGCCTCACAGCGGATCTCTTCAAAGAACCGGACCAAGTTGAGGTCATGAAAGCTGATGTTTTTCTTTAAATTGAAACTCGTCAGGTGTAAACCAGTGTTGGTTAATGCAAAAGCAATCTATTTTACTCTCTTCAAGAATAACGTCAAAGTCTAGGATTTTGTTCCGCAGGCTTTGTACATTTCCATGTAGGATCTTGAAATTATTTTTCTCTCCAGCATCCACCTTTACAGTTCCACTGTTGGCAGGACTCCGTGGTCTCTGTTCTGTTGTCCGGTTTTCCTCCGGCTCTGGATACTCATAAAAGAATTAATTATGACTCATACTGGCCACATTGCAACATTATTTACATTCTGGAAGAATTTTTTCCGCAACTCCAAGATGAAAAGAGCTCTTCTCTCTGCCCTTTTTCGTCCGCATTTTTTCACAGATGCAATTGCAAACACCTAGTTTGTTTAGGTAATCTGTAATTTGCTCAACTTTGAGTTCAGGGTCAAAACCTGATATAAACAACCATCCAACATTGGAAGCGACCTGTAGGTCGTCATTAGCTTCTCTGGTGCCCTTGCTGGGTGCAGGACGCTTATGGATTGACTGCTATTCCTTTCTTTCCACCGTAATCCAAGGTTCGTCTTTATTTTTATTTTCTGCCGCGTCATCTACGTTCTCATCGCTGTTTTCTTTATCAGCGAGAGTAAGGTTAGGATCATTTTCTTCTTTGTTGATCGATCCGTCATTTGTCGGCTCCATTTGAACTACTGATACTGATGTGCGTCGAACGGTTAGCCTACTTACATCAAGATTTCCGGAGTCAACGATTTCGGCACTGCAAACCTCTGCTTCTGTCTGATTTTAATCACATGTTTTGTTTTCTTCGGTATTCTTCGTTTCAACTTTGTCATTGTGAACAGTGTCAATCTTCGCTGGCAAGTACTCGCGGTTTTTTACGTTTTTTTGTGGGTTTTTTTGCAACTGCACAATTCTTCGAAATATTACTAATTTTTTCTTCCAATAGGTTTTTGTTTTCTTCTAGCAAAGCATTTTTCTCTTTTAGGCCCACTATAATTTCATTAAGCAGCCTATTTTTTTCTGATTTGCCCCCGTCAAGATCAATGGAGGTTAAGCTATGGCTATGATCAACACAAACACATCGCGTTTCGTCGATTATTTGAACTTCACTAGCCCAATCTCTTCTTGCACAAGAGTTATGGAAGACTTTACCACATTTTACACAAACTAAACTTGACAATTTCTTGGTTTTACAGCATTCAAACGTCGATTTTGTAGCTGCTTCTTTAGCGCGATGTTCACTCGGCGCCATCTTGAATTGGATCTATACTATCTAGAGGCTAACTAGAGATTTTCTTCACGTTCACCAATTACAAGGATTATATTTATTCTCTCTTGGATCGATAAGGTTTTCCTTTTAAACGAATTTTTTGCCGCAGTCTATAAAATCACCATTAACTTTAAATTGTACTCCCAATGAATCCACATATATCCATAAAAATATTTTAAAAATATGTTGCCATTTTTATTCGAGGCCCTGTATGGATTCTTTGTCCAAATATCGTTAATCCCATTTTTTGCTTACCAGTTACGTAAACGGAAACTGAAAAATGCAATAAAGTTGCTGATCAAATTTTGAAGTCGATTAAATGCATCCAGACCAACAATTCAATAAACATTATTCCATCAACAGCATGAATGGCATCTACCAATATATTTGCATTTTAACAAGAAGTAATCCAAATTTTCCGTTTTTTGTTGTTAATCATTGATTATTCATCTTTCATTTCTATGTTTTGTTTTGATAAATTGCCTACAACATTGCATTCAATGTAGTGATGGGCAAAGCAAGACCATGACCAAGACTTGCATGGTCTTGGTCTTGGTTTTATTTTTGCACATAGAGTAGAATAAATTAATCTCAGACTGTTTCGAATTTAATTTCCGTATGTTTCACTCTTTCCATTGGTAACTAAAAATCTGAAATTTTCGAAAAACTAAAAATTTAGCAATGGAATATTTACCAATACCACACCTATATCGAATTGGTTACTGATACGTCCCTTTTCATTCTCAAATGCACACTAATTTAGAAAGATAGTCTAAATCCCATGCAAAATATTAAACTTGATGTGATATTCGAAAAATTTAAATTTAAAGAAGTAATAGAAGAGTAAAATATTACAAACAATCCCTTGATATACACTGTGAAATTTGAAAGAGTCTTGCAAGATTCTTGCAACTTGCAAAAGTCTTGCGGGACATGATATTGGTACTGGTCTTGTTGTTGCATACACAGTTTTGGTCTTGGTCTTGCTATTTTGCAAGACGAAGACTGAGACCAGTCTCGCTCATCACTAATTCAATGTTTGATAAATTTAAGAAATTACAGGACCTTATGGACTCGTAGAAAAATTAGTGTATGAAATTCAAATCTAATGGCTATTATCACCTTCCCCTAGGGCTCGGATCGTAATCCTCTTGGGCGTGGCTTCATAGCTACGATGAAATGCTAATTATATAATATACTATTATTTCATTCTTTTTTTTTTCTAGTTTATTGATATTTAGTTGAATAGTAGTTAAATAGTATCAGTTGGGGAGATGACTATATTTTTTGAGAATATTAAAGCCCAATTAATTAATACATTTATGCAATCTAAGCTAAATTGATTTAGATATATTATTTAGATAAAAAGAATAACCTTATGTAGACGTTTAATAACTAGATTGAGAAACAAGCAAACAGTCCAAACTTTTGGGGCAGCAATCATCGCTATATTTTATTTTATATAAATAATATTACGATGGGAGCTATTGGGTAATGGGAGCCAGTGTGTGATTTTGAATAACGCGCGCTATCGCACTAAGCCTAGTTAGAGTCAAAGGTTTTAACAAGGAAGAAATATCCAAGTTCTTCAAGTCTTCAGAATGTGATGACCAAGCACAAGTTCAATCCATCTAATATATACAACATGGACGAAACAGGAATTTCTGTCTTATATTATCCTGGAAAGATTTTAGCTGAAAAGGGAAAACGAAGAGTTGGTACAGTGGCAAGTGGCGAGCGGGGAAATAACATAACTGTCATTTGTGCTATGAGTGCCTCGGGAAAATGTATACCGCCATTCTTTATTTTTTTCCAAGGAAACGCCATACATCGCTTTTAGAAAAAGATGGATCAACTAATGCTCAATATCATGTAGATCCCAGTGGTTGGACTAACAATAAAATATCCTTCTGTTGTTGAAACATTTTGTCAAACATGCTAGAAGGAATGTAGATAAGCCAATTCTGATTTTCCTTGACAATCATTTTAGTCATGCTACACTTGCTGCATATAATTACTGCAGATAAAATAATATTACGCTGCTGTCCCTTCCACCACACTCGTCACATCGCATGCAACCCTTAGATGCGACTTTCTTTGGGCCTCTGAAGAAATGATACAATTCCGAATATAACATGAATCTGAAATCTCACCAAATAACAGTGTATGAGGTGTCTGTTTAATAAAGCATACAGTAGGGTAGTATCCATGGAAAAGGCTGTGTCTGGTTTTAGGACAACCGGTATATTTCCTATCCATCCCAATATTTTTTCGGAGGAAGACTTCATAAATACTGGAACCTCTACTTCTGTAAGTGAAGTATCAGAATCACCGACAGCAAAAGATTTATCTGACCGTCATCGAACCCTGCCACCTCCATTTTGGTAAAATGAACATTTTGCGAAAATACATCAAACGACATCACCTAAGGCTTCAGAACATCTACCTGCTTGCTCAAATTCTATTGCAGATAAGTCCAAGGAACCAAGATCTCCTATTGAAGGCCTTAATAAAAGCTCTCTGTCACCAGATATGCAAAAGCAGCCGGCCAAGAGGCAAACATGATCCAACCAACATTCGGAAATAATAAGAATTATCCCGATGAAGTTACACCTTAAAGAGAAAGAACAAAAACGGCAACAGAAGATAGAGAAAGCGTGCAAGCCTGAAAAAAGAAATAAAACGTAAACAAAACAAGATTCAGACTGACAAAGAGAAGGAACACAGAAAGAAAACAAATAACAACTAATAAACAAAAAGAAAAAAAATGTAAAGAGGTAAGTTTTCGACTAACCGTCACATGAAGATTGTATTTATGAAAAAGATCTTTGCAATGACCAATCGGACAATGAAAATAAAACAAGAGTTATATTTTATCCGCTTCGACTCAGGTAATGATGCGATCTCTGGTTCTGTTGCACAACATGCGGCCGTTGGGTTCATGTTCAGTGTTCGGGAGTGGATAATGTAAAGAATTATATCTGTGACTTTTGTTTCAACTGCAACATTTAAAATTTTATTTTAAAATAATCTAGACATATTTGTGTCTTCTGTTTTAACAAACAAATTTTAAAGTTTGTTTAGGGATGTTCCAAACATATTTGTATTTTATTTTAGAATGTTCCAGATCTAGGTTGTTGGGTCTTATGTTTTACGTTAAGTAATTTATATTTTGCTTTAGAATGTTCCAGATATATCTATGTCATTTGTTTTAACAAAAATAATTTCACTTTTGCTTTAGAGTGTTCCTTAAATACTTATAGACATGTAAAGTAAAATGACTCCTATTTCCCCATTGAGCCAATCATAAGTTTTAGATTTTTTTGCCTACCAGTAACGTTTATCTAGAACAGAGAACTGATACTCAGATTTCATTTTGCACATCATGAACTATCTAGAAATTGTTACCAGCGGTGGAATAAGTAACATTTTATTTAAGATTTTCCTTAGGTGGCTCTTATTGCCCCGAGCTACCCTAATATTTATTGTAAGAGAATACCAAAGTAAGCGGTCACAAATCACAATTCAAACAAAAGCCAAAACTGACAAGCCTAGTTTGTTGAAGAATAGAAGAGAAAATGCAAGCAATTCCATGGTTTCCAAAAAGAATGTTAAAATAATAAACTTCTTCTAGGTGAAAGGCTACAATAAAATTTCCAAATTTAAACAAATATTTAGAAAGGCAAATATACAATACTGTTGTACATTATGTGATTTTATGACATATCTTGGTGACGGTCAGAGATTGAATACATATTAAGTTGATATGGCAATTGTGCCTATTGTGGTAAATATTGTGTAAATATTCGGACGGTTAATTTTCTCACATGGAAGCAATATATAAAAGTGCATCTATTTCATCGAAATACCCCATAGATATTTGAATTGAAGGGGGTGGCCTCTATTAGGTCTCCTTATTTTTATCCACCATATGCAAATAATTATGGAAATTCCGACAAAATTGCATCGGCGTTCCATTTTGTTTCCATACGATTTATGTGTAAAATATCATGTACTATATTAGCGTGTCAGGGTATCTTCAAAAAATATGTACCTGTAACTAAATTTTGTAATTATAATAAATTAGACATACAGAGATTTTTCATAATATAAGACAATACTATTCGTTAATTTTGTTTTTTATATCCCAGATGGCCAATAGAAATAAATTGCCTTCACAACTTTGAAATTAAATGATTTAATTTGGTTATAACAAATTGAAGAAGAGTGACATTTTGATTGTGTTTGTACAAGTTCCGATTGTAATTGATGCATGTCTTAAATGTAGATATTTTGAAACGTCAAATTACAAAAATAACTGACTTTATGACTATAAGAAATATCCTTTGAATTTTTCTCAAAATTTAAAAATACGACGGAATGTCGTGCGCTCCAATTGTAAAATGCATCCTGAACATCATATTTCCTTCATGGATCATTATGTATAATTGAAAACGCACAATATACAAAATGTATAAGAGTTAGTTGGCATCAGGTACTTGTAGACTGTATAAAATTGCAACTCTGAATTTACGTGAATCAATTTTCACATGTATATATTCTACCTTTGTAAATACAGTGCAAATTTTCCTGATAAGACACTCACATCACTCTAATACTTTATCAGCAAGTATTAACTACACAAAATCACCCACAATTTTTTTTTTAACTTTTCGCAACAACCTAATGTTGCCGATCTATTAGGACACTCTGATCTCAATCTGCCAGAGTCTCGCGTAAATCCGAAACCAATATGCACATCTATTTTTAATTTTTTACAAAACGCTTTTTCCAAAACAAAAATAAACCCAGAGTAACCTTCAAAAAAGCTGTACTGGGCATCTCTTATAAATGATTAGGAGAACATTTTTTAATATCGCCTGGAAATATTAGTTAAATTTTTTAAATTCAGACGCATGATTGTGTGGACATTTGCTAATCACGTCATTTCTATAACTAGAACTTTCAATAAATAACTTTCAGTTCCAAGTATATAGAAAGCTATACAACGATAAATATATTATACCTGTTGTAGTAAATTAATGACATTATCAAATCTTGAAGGATATAGTTATTTATTTAGAGTTTACTAGTTCCTATTAAATGACAGGATATAATAATTCCATGACTAGCGGAAGTTCAAAATCTATCAATAATAAAGAACTACCTAGGTTTTTGGTGAAATCTTTTCAATGGGCTAGGGTTAAAAAAATTAAAAAATAATTATTGATCATAAGAAATACAAAAAGGATTTGACTCTTGTAGTCAAGTTGTAAAGGTCTAGATTATTATTTACTTTATTATACTGTGATGCTCAATAATAAGTGCTGAGAAATGCTCTAAAGGCTCTGCAAATCTATATTTGAGAGTGTATTATTGAATATTTTATTTATTTCAATAATTTCAAAATACCTCCATATACTGTGTGTCCCAAACGTTCCGCAATGTCCAATTATCTCACGAACTTTGTGGACACACTATATGAAATGTGGAACCTGAAGGGAAAACAACATTCTGCGTTCGCTGGAAGTACCGGCGAAGTTGCTAGATGTCCCAATCACTGTCAACTTTTTATTTTTAAATATGATACCAACTTTTTGTGTATTGGATTCCCTACTTAATTTGCTGTATACTGGTACTAAAATATCAGGATCCGAAATTGAAAGTAAGTCCAAATTAAGTTTTTTTTTCTACTACCGTGCGTAAAGTACTAACTTTACGCACTCTCTAAGATTCGTAAAACAGGCCTTTTTAATGTGCAGTGCGTAAAGTCAATTATTTTACGCAATACTGCGTAAAGTATATCTGACATATTTTTGACGTTTAGGGCAGTGCGTAAAGTATTTTAATATTATTTTTGTTTTTTCATATCTTTTTCGGTAGTAGAAAAAAATGCTACTCATGCGTAAAGTACCCTTTTTTTATTCATGGGATTGTCGCATTCGCCTACGGCTCATGCGACAATATTCCCATTCATAAAAAAGGGTCATTTTACACACTTGTTGCATAAATAACTATTTTTTCTCAGACCGATGGGGAACAATGGGGATTTTCAACAAAAGGCTGCAAAACATCTAAGCTTCTTTCTTCATTTGTGGCTGATTTTGGGCGGCCAGATATAGGCCTTCCTTTCATGCTGCCAGTATCTTCAAATCCTTTTACTATTCCCTGAACAGTTGAGGCAGAGATTGGATGTCGATTTGGAAATGAATTATTGTTAAATAAAATAGCGATCTCTGTGTATGCCCTAACACGATTTGCATAACCACGTATCATAAGCAATGTAATTTTCTCCCTTCCAGTTAAGTGAACCATTGTAACCGTGATTTTAGACTCTATGATTTTAGACAATTATTAATGTATTGATTATCATTGGCAGTGTCCAATCTGCGACATATTTGAGAAGGTAGATGTTAGAACTAGGGGTTCGCGAGACCGAGACCGAGACCGAGACCTGGCAAGTCTCGGTCTTGGTCTCGAAGAAAAAATTTAGTCTCGGTCTCGGTCTCGGGTCTCGAAGCTCGAGACCGAGACCGAGACTACCTTGGTCTCGGTCTCGGTCTCGGTCTTGTCTCGGTTTGGTCTCGGTCTCGGTTTGAGCAAATAAAAAGTAATTAAATAATTTAGTGTTTTATTTCGTTAATAACACAAACGTTTCTTCGGAATGTTAAGTTAAATGAAACATCTAATAAGTGTCTTTTGTGTATCAGTTCTTGGTGTTGATGTGATATTAGGGATAAACTTCTTAAATAATTTTACATTTTTTGTTTGCAACAGTTGTTTGGATAATAATAGTTAACTTAAATAGGTATACACGGTGTCCCATATAAGAATGCACAGTACAGCGATCTCGCAAACCAGAAGAGGTACAAAGATGATTAAATTATAGAAAAGGTGTGCCTTGCTGAACCCTACAACGTCATGCTTCGAAATGTAAAAAAATCCGATTACTTCCGAAGATATTTGAGAAAACCCGAATTTTCTCGATTTCGTTTTTATTTTTTTCTGACTTTATTTGAAAAGATATGACAATACAAATTTCACTTTCCCATTGCCACTTTTCCTGCTCTTCAAGTTGGTGTTATTACATTTTCAATCTGACGTTTCGTTTCTTAGCAACCATCATCAACTTTGCTTTTTTAAATAGTCGAAAAAATTTATTTTATTCCTAAAAAACTTTAATTTCAATCCTAAATTCAACAACATATCGCTATTTACATTTATCCGACGTTTCGGATAAAAAAACCATCATCAATGGTATTTGATGATGATAACGAAGAAACGAAACGTCGGATCAAAAATCTAATTACGTCATCATGTAGAGGAGGCAAAATGGCATAAGAATGTGAATTTTATTTTGATCAATTTTCGTTATTAAAGCCTTAAAAAAATTAATAATTGCAATCTACGAATTCTGGAAATTTAAAATATAATTAATTTTTTTCCGATTTTAATGAAGAGGATAGATCACAATAAAATTCACGTTCCTATGCCAATTCTTGTCCTCTACCTAATCACGTAATTAGATTTTTGATACCACGTTTCGTTCCTTCGTAATCATCATTAAATAACATTGATGATGGTTTTTTCAGCCGAAACGTCGGATAAATGTAAGGAGCGATATGTCGTTGGATTTAGGATTAAAATTAGTGTTTTCTACGAATAAAACAAATTTTTTCGACTATTTGAAAAAACAAAGTTGATGATGGTTGCAAAGAAACGAAACGTCAGATTGAAAATCTAATAACATCAACTTGAAGAGCAGGAAAAGTAGCAAAGGGAATGTGAAATTTGTATTGTTATGTCTTTTGAAATAAAGTCAGAAATAAATAAAAACGAAATCGGGAAAATTCGGGTTTTCCCAAATATCTTCGGAAGTAATCGGATTTTTTTAGATTCCAAAGCATGACGTTGTAGGATTCAGCAAGGCACGCCTTTTCTCTAATTTAATCATCTTTGTATCTCTTCTGGTTTCCGAGATCCCTGTAGTGTGCATTCTTATATGGGACACCGTGTATACCTACTAATATTTTAATATATTTCATGCTAGTTTCTAAAATGTTGTTTTGATATAAAAATGCTTACCTCTAATGTAGGTAGGTATACAAGTGATAGGGATTTTTATGTATGTACAGGGTATCCCAAATTCTAGCCTCATCATTGGGATCTCGGGAACTAGAAGAGATACGAGGTCGGTTAAATGGAGGCAAAGTTGCGCGATTTGATGCTGATCAAAATGCCACCTTACAAGTTTAAAAATTCCTAACACTTCCGAAGATTTTTGAAACAAAAAAACGAATATTCGCGATTTCATTTTTATTTTTTTATGACTTTATTTGAATAGATATAGCAAAATAAATTTCACATTTTCATTGCTACCTTTTCTGTTCTTCTAGATGGTGTTATCAGATTTTCAAACCGACGATTCGTCTTTGAGCTGCCATCATTAACTTTGTTTTTTTAAATACGGCCCTGGATTTTTTATTACGGACTTTAAGAGCTTCTAAGGTCCCAGAATCAATAATGTATCGCACTTATTCGAAACATTGATATTAATGGCATTTTTCATAAGAACTCATGTGTTAGAGAGAGACAGAAAACAGATTTTTGGTAAGATCTTACCAGGAAATCATTACAATGATTTTTTCGAAGAGTATGCGATACAACAATGAGAATGTGATTTATTATTCGTTCCAAATCTAATCCCACACAACTATTTACGTGGGTAAATTGCTAAAGATTCGGACAGAGCCTATGGTTTGAGGGTTGACACTTTAATAATACTTATATTATTTATTAACTACTTCTGATGTTAGTTTTTAAGCTTTCTTTATGCAAAGCATTAATGCGTAAAAAAAGGTGTTTGTTTTCAATCCTATTAAAATTCTATTTTCTGTCTCTCTCTAACACATGAGTTCTTATGGAAAATGTCACCAATATCAATTTTTCGAATAAGTGCGATACATCATTGCTTTTGGGACCTTAGAAGCTCTTAAAGTCCGTAATAAAAAATCCAGGACCGTATTTAAAAAAACAAAGTTGATGATGGCAGCTCAAAGACGAAACGTCGGCTTGAAAATCTGATAACACCATCTAGAAGAACAGAAAAAGTAGCAATGAAAATGTGAAATTTTTTTTGCTATATCTATTCAAATAGAGTCATAAAAAAATAAAAATGAAATCGCGAATATTCGGTTTTTTCCAAAACTCTTCGGAAGTATTCGGAATTTTTAATCTTGTAAGGTGGCATTTTGATCAGCATCAAATTGCGCAACTTTGCCTCCATTTAACCAACCTCGTATCTCTTCTAGTTTCCGAGATTCCAATGATGAGGTTCGAATTTGGGACACCCTGTACACATAAAAACTAGGTACCGATTTATGTCAATTTTATTGTCAAAGTCAACGCTTTTTGTTATTATTTTTTACATTTCTTATCAGTTGTAGCGTAGCCATACAAAGTGATGTCATTTTCAAACATTCTGTATTTTATGGATACATTTATTTTGAAAACTCTTAAAATTTAACGGTATACAGGGTGTCGCGAAATTAGTAGACGAAACATCAACCATGTATTTATCGGTCAAAAATAACTAAAATTTTTCTTATAAATATATATCGGGAAGGGAGCTAGAGCCTCGTAAAAATGGGCCCCTGAATATGGTCTTCTTTAATTATTTCCAAAACGGTGTAAAATAGAGTTTTAAAATTTTGGGATTCTACTAACTTTAATATTCTGAATTTGAAAATGGAATTAAAAATTAAAAATTTTAGTCAGGTGCGAACATTTTAGCGGGTGAATCTAAAAATTAACTTTTTTTTTGGGCTAACTTTTTATATATTTTTTCTTCAAATTTTGAAAATTTGATTTTTTTTTCGCAAAAAGTTCCTCTTAGTTTGCTTCGCTAGGACGCAGCGTTTTTGAGAAAATCGGATTTTAAAGTATACTGACTGCCAAAAACGGGTGTAAAATGAAGGTTATAATTTTTTATATTCCCCAAAAATTCCGTTTGACGTTACATAACTTCATATTATTATAAAATAGTCGAAACACTTGTTTCAGGAAAAAGTTATGACAGATTTTCAAAATTTGAAAAACTATAGCATTCAATTTACACCCGTTTCTGGCAGTCGGAATACATTTATAATCCGTTTTTCTCAAAACCCTGCGTCTTAATGATACGAAATAAGAGGCACTTTTTTACCAAAAAAAAAAAAAATTCAAAATTTGTAAAGAAAATAAGAAAATAGCCCACATAAAAGTTGACGTTAATTTTTTATATTCACTCCCAAAATGCTAGGCATTTTTCTTATTCCATTTCCGAATTCTAAATAATAAACTTAGTGTACTTAGGGGAATTCCAAAATTTAAAATTTACACAATTTTGGAAATAATTAGAAAAAAAAACATCTTTAGAGGCCCACCTTTAAGAGGCCCGTAGGGGGCGTTTCCCGATATATGTTTATAGGAAAAATTTAAGGCATTTTTGACCAATAACTACGGGGTTAATGCTTCGTCCACTAATTCTGTATAGGTATACGGTATATACTGTATAAGTGGATATGGTCAAAGGTGGCCATTCATCTTTTAATATACTAATCTGACACGGTTGTACCAGAAGCAGATATCCAGTTGTTTTAATGGATACGCGATGTTTTATTACCTTGTAGATATTACGAAACATGTGAAAACGCATAGCTGTTTATTGCTTGGAAATGGCTCAAAATAAGTTATCTACATAATTACATATTATATACATAACAGTATAACCTTTCTTCTAGAATCATAAAAAGAAACAACTCAATTTAAAATAACAAGCGTTGGCATAAATTGCTAATAACATACATAAAAATTTGATTTTTTTAGAAAAATAAGTTTTGAAAATTCAACAAATAAAAATATTTTTCGAGACCGAGACCGAGACCGAGAGTCTCGGTACCTTGGTCTCGGTCTTGGTCTCGGTCTCGATAGGTAAGTCTCGGTCTCGGTCTCGATTCTAATTTTCAGGTCTCGGTCTCGGTCTCGGTCTCGTTTTCGAGACCGAGACCGAGACAAGACCGAGACCGAGACCGTGGTCTCGCGAACCCCTAGTTAGAACTTAAATAGTTGCAATATTTTTTTTACGTGACCTGCTCTGAGAAAAACCTATTTATTTGGACTTACTTTCAATTTCGGATTCTGATATTTTAGTACCAATATACAGCAAATTAAGCAGGGCATCCAATGAAAAAAAAGTGGGTATCACATTTAAAAATAAAATGTTGACAGTGATTTCTCCATCTGGCAAGGTCATCGTCATGGGATTGTCGCATTCGCCTACGGCTCATGCGACAATATTCCCATTCATAAAAAAGGGTCATTTTACACACTTGTTGCATAAATAACTATTTTTTCTCAGACCGATGGGGAACAATGGGGATTTTCAACAAAAGCCTGTAAAACATCTAAGCTTCTTTCTTCATTTGTGGCTGATTTTGGGCGGCCAGATATAGGCCTTTCTTTCATGCTGCCAGTATCTTCAAATCCTTTTACTATTCCCTGAACAGTTGAGGCAGAGATTGGATGTCGATTTGGAAATGAATTGTTAAATAAAATAGCGATCTCTGTGTATGCCCTAACACGATTTGCATAACCACGTATCATAAGCAATGTAATTTTCTCCCTTCCAGTTAAGTGAACCATTGTAACCGTGATTTTAGACTCTATGATTTTAGACAATTATTAATGTATTGATTGTCATTGGCAGTGTCCAATCTGCGACATATTTGAGAAGGTAGATGTTAGAACTTAAATAGTTGCAATATTTTTTTTACGTGACCTGCTCTGAGAAAAACCTATTTATTTGGACTTACTTTCAATTTCGGATTCTGATATTTTAGTACCAATATACAGCAAATTAAGCAGGGCATCCAATGAAAAAAAAGTGGGTATCACATTTAAAAATAAAATGTTGACAGTGATTTCTCCATCTGGCAAGGTCGCCGGTACATCCAGCGAACGTAGAATTTTGTTTTCCAAATTTCATACAGTGTACCCAAGAGTGCGTGGGATAATTGGACAGATCACATCAGATACTTACTGAATCTTGACCTTGATTACAAAAATTCAATTTTAGGTATTTTTGCACCGCAGTTTAGTTACATTAGGTAACCAACCAGTTATAAGTTCGGCATGATTGTAGGTATTGTGCAACTCATTCTTTTCTTTACTGACTCTTGTACCTAAATGTTAACGGGGACATTAATCTTTAGATTGCTGTTAATAGGAATTTAAGATATTCCATTATTTTAATGAACCGGGTTAAAATTAATTCACAGTTCTCCCAATTAGTTAAGCATTTTCAGTAACAAACATTTTTTGACTTCTATTGGCTTTATTTTTTAATCAGAACTTTTTGATTGATTTGTACCTTCAATAATTATCATGTGAATACTTACAAAACTTTTTGCGGTGAACCCTGAGAAGCACTCAGCCATTAACTGGATTTTGATTTGGTTACTTTAAGACTTTTTGTGATACCTGAGAGAGGTTTCCAAATTCTATTGCTTCCTGCTGATGGGTTACTAAGCGCTCCGCTACTTGCATGTTACTTCCATAAACTTCCGTTTATAAAAGTGCTGTCTTTTATGAACTACTGTCAGCTCTGACCACTGAATTCTGAGTCGTTTGTTCCAAATATGTCGTGTTATTCCAGAGTTTGATGTTTCGCGTTTTTGGGTTAGGTTTTTCATATCATTTTGACTTGTCGGTCGTCTTTTCGTGACAAAATTTTCTAATTTAGTTTTTGACGCATAAAGTTTTTACATTATATTTGCGTCTCCGAAAGTCTTTTGACATATGGAATGCTAAGCAGCGTACCTTCCTTCCTAGCTGTTCGGTTGGTGATTGCCTGTTGTCTATTTACATTTTCCCTATTAGCCTCTCTGAATACCCATTCGCTCTAAGACCGCTTTTGATGTCGATGACTACTTCTTCGGATCCTCATCTACATTGAAAATTGCTCTAGTTTTGTTTCGTAAGGATGTGTTTACTTTTTGTTTGGTGGCTTGGGGAGTAAGTGGAAGTGGAGTTTAAATATTGGCATGTGCGCGTTGGTTTCCTATATAGGTACTGTTGTTTTTATTTGTCCTTTTTATCTTCCATTCAAGGTATGGTAGTTTATCTTCTGATTCCTTCATTGTAAATTTGATGGTTGGCTTTAAGATGGTTAAGGAACAGATTGACCTTATGACTACAGATCATGAATTTTTCGTCAACATACCTTATCCACAATTTCGGCTTATGCTTCCAGGTATTAATTTTAAACCAGTCCAGTAGTGAAAGTGGTGATCCTATAGGTAATCTGCCTTCCTGAGAGAAAAATCTATCTTTTCTTGAAAATTAGAATTATTCAGGCGGAATTCTAGTAATTCCATTATGCGATTAATGCGATGTCTTCTTTCAACCTGGTCGTAATTATTTTTAAGGTCACCTTTAGTAAAATATTTGTACATATATTTTCAACGATAAAACTAACGAAACAGGCTACTGGATGAGAAATGACCATTCCTAATAGTTCTATAGAATATTTGGAGTCTTTCACAAATGTTCTAGTGTCGCCTTTAAAAGGTTTGATATGGTAAGGAGGAATTTTTGAAGATTGTACATTGGAGAGCCCCTCGAATTGGTAATAGGTTTGAGTTGCAATATTGGAAATGGATTTTTGGTAGACAAAAAGATATTGTGATTTTGTTGTGGTGCCTCGTCAATTCGGTTCTTACCCAATTCTCGAGGTACCCTTTGCTTCGTAAAATTCCCTTTCTATTAATATGCAGTAATTTATATTTAGCAGGCAGTAATTTCGTTTTTAAGTATATCTTCTAATTTTACCTTATATTCGCAGACGTCCAGGGCAACGCCAATGGTGTCATTTCCTTTACCTGCTTATATAACTTCAATGGAATTGTCATTTCGTAGTTCCATCAGGGCAACCTATTATTCCTATTAAAGTAAATAATTAATCAATAGATTCTTCACGGACTTCATTTACTTTCCCAATTCCGTTCGGAGTTTTTATGTTAACTCCTCTGCTAAGGTTGGTCTTATTCGAATGGTATCCACTCTGGAAATAATGTCGAGAGTGGCTATATCTTTTGGAGTTACGGCAAAGTTAAGGCCACTCACATGCTATCAAACAGGAGCGATTAGATCCTTTAGATAGAGTTAGCATAATCTGCAACACAGATGAAGAAATAACTACACAATATCAAAAGTGATCTTACAGTAAATGTGAATTCGGAGAGGCTAATACAGAAAGTGAAAGACTTTTTAATGTATGCATTGTGCGAATCGGTATTAAATTGATTTCGAGCTTAAGACATGCATGACAGAAAAAAGACTGTATATTTGAGAGTCATCATATATTGTTGCAAGTTTGAAGAAGCTAAATAGTTTTTAAGGGCATCAACATTGGATTTAGTTTTTTGACAAGAAAATGTAATATGTTCAGAATGTTATGGTGATCAAAATTTTCATAATTTAGAAGAAGAGATGCCTAAAATGTTATTCGGGTGTAATATTGTAAAGCGATCCTCCTTACGTTTAGTGTTAAACGAAATCTTTTTTCGTCAAATTATGTATCCATTGACGAATCTGCGATCCATTGCAATAAATTGAAGTGTTATTAAAATCTGATGTTGTCACTCGACTTTTGAAATGGGAATAATTTTTGAAATACTTAATCTTGTCTGCAAAAGTAACATTTGTTGTGCCCGTAGGAATTCACTTTTTTAAGTATTGCATTCCAATTTTTTCTGTCGTTTTTATTGCTCAGTCTAAAGTAAAATAGTTGTTTTACAAACTATATTTTCATATTTGTCAGTGCTGGTCTGGTTTCTCTTAGCCATATAATCTGCAAATATTAATATTCTTTTTGGCCTATATTCATGTTATCTTATGTTAAACACATTTAATGCTCTCGTTAGCAAATATGAACTTATAAATCATATCTACCTCAAATATATCCAGTAAGGTAGTTTCTATTATTCCTTGAAGAAGCTCTGGCCTGTTAACTTTGTAACTTTTCGAAATTTGCTCCTACTTCTCAGTTGATAGCTTGGGTTAGTCAATATTATCTTTTAAATGTATTGCTATATTTAATGATAATATCTAAGTAAACGTAAATGCACATTTTTAAGTAAAAATATCTGTGAAATGACAAATTAAAAAGTACTGCGGGGATATGACAAATGTGTATGTTCGGATGTGTAAAATATATTAACAAAAGGCTCATGCTTAAACCAGCATGGGAGATCTGATTTTAAGAGGCGTAAATAGAAAATGTCCGATATATTTGCTTACACTGCATACTATTTATATATTATAATTTAATAGTTCTTACCGCATGCGTGGGGGTTTCAAATGTACGTAAGCCGATTAAAAAAAATATAGAAATTAAAAACAGGCAAGCATTGATTCAACTGATAGAAGCAAATCGCATGTTCGTAGATATGTAATTAATTTTGTGCAATGTTAAATGTTATAAGGTTGAAACGGTTGAATGCAATATTGGTGTTTTATTCGGCCTCACCCTTTCGTTTCGGTGAATACGAACATTATGTCAAGCAGAAATCCTCATTAGTAGCTTGCATATAGTACACCTACTCATTGTCAGTGGCTTACGCATTTATTCTTTATATGAAATAATGGACAAGTTTAAATTTTGCTTAGATATTTCCGCCATAATCACCGATGTAAATATTCTTGCACATTCGACGAAGTATATTACTCAATAGTTTGCGGAATATGTATCCGAATAGACCAGCGGCTCCGAATCTGTGGTTCGCGACCCTCAAGAGGTTCGCGTGCACAAAATTCGGGTTCGCAACAGTAAAAGCGGCATCGGCAATGACAAAACGTACACTTATTTTACAGCTGCTTTACTTAAACTACCATTTGAGGATTATTTTCCTGTCTAACCGGATGTAAGTAACTGGATACGTTGAATTTTTTTGCCGACAATAATATCTCCAAAGCACCTACAGATTCTTTGTCTCAAAAAGAACTATTCATAATTTGTCGTCTGACAGTTAATTTAACATTTTTCAAAGAAAAATCTTTACTTTACATTTTGTTGGATATAAAGAAGATTAATCTGTTTTAATAGATTTAGCTATTAAGATTTTGTTGCTACCACCACCACTACCATTTATGTGAAAAAGTGTTTCCTATTTATACTTGATTTAAAAATAAATGCAGAAAGGGGTTACAACAAAACTTATCAAGTAGTTTTCTTTAATTTTAAATTTATTTATTTCGGCAGACAAGCACAAATATCTTATTAAGGTCTAGTTTTATAATTTTGGTGTAATTCGAGGATTAACTTGCTCGCAATTTTAGACCTTAGGAGATTATTGTTAATTCAACAGAATCAATTATTATAAATGTTGACAACATAATTAGTTAAACTAGATATTTATATATTTTGTGTCTTATTAAAAAATATTATTTCTTAAATCCTCTGGATAGAGGTAAAACTTGTTGCCATCAGTTTTAGGTGACAGAAAACAGGTGAAAAATTTTAAGCCGTGTTCAGATATTGTTTATTTGAAAAATAAATTATTTTTTTATTATAACACGCCAGTAAAAAATCTAGTATATAATACCTTACGAAACGATGTCTTTTAGGTACACGACGCCGACGTGTCGTCCAACTCTGTCTCGCATCTTGGATTCCATTCACGTCGCGTGTCTGAAAAACGCTTGTTTTCTAACTTGTTAAATAGAAATAGCTATTTAAGAACAATCGTAATGTAACGCTACTGTAATATTAAATGTTAAGCACATTTGCTTTATTGCTGGAATTGTTATGTGTTTTATCGAAGTTATATAATACGATTATCTATCACTTATTGTAATTTAAAAGTAGTATTTCAATGGATGTATATGTTGTTCGAAATCTGTTATTGTTAGTAAATAGTAACTTTTTATTATTTGATATTTCGTTTTACTTTCAAAATATTTGTTTTATATCATGTCATACGTACTCATTAAGACCTAACTTCAGGATGCTTCCGGATCTCTTTAGTAAATCGTGTGCTTCGTTGTTTGTCAAATTTTTTGTACTCTCTTCATTTATCGATGTGATAAGATCGCCTTCTCGAACTCCTCTTTGTGCTGCTTTACTTCCAGGATTAACCTGAAAACAAATAGGTCTATAAAAATTCATTATCCCAATCGAAAAAGCAATAAGTGGAAAACTCATATATATACAAAATACAAGTACATTATAATTATAGGTTCTAGTGTAATAAACTTCAGCTACTTTGCTTTCATTGCTTTTTGTTTCAACTACTTATTTAAGATAATATTAAAAAATATATATTATCATACTCAAGTAGTTTGATTTTATATTGTGATTTATTACCTTATAATTATGAGGAAACCGATTTTGCTTCAGGTTGCTATTCAGAAAATTATTTGGAAAAATGTACCAAATATTGTCTAATATTGTAAACTAGTAATCCTATCCACAAAAAAAGAACACCCAGTCTAAAGTTTGAACTTGATACTTGATCTCGAAAGATAATTATTATACATATTATCTAAACATATTTTAAAAACAATCAGTAAACTTTCAACAAATTTCAGTATAAAAGAACGTGCAAACCGAGTAAAGGACAACTTGGTCATCCAATTCGTAGTACCACAACGCCAAACGCTTACTGGCAACAGGTTCAAACCCTCCAGTCTTGGTCCAGTTCGTAGTACGTCAATGGCAAACGCTTACTGGCATCAAGTTCACACCTCCCTAAGTTACGTCAGTGAAAAAGTAAAACAAACTTAGTCAAAGTAAAGTGAAACCGAAATTAATCGAATTAGCTCTTTTAAAATCCAACCTAAACTAAAAGTACTTTCAAGGGAACCTCAAATTGCTTCAGGGGAACCAAATGGGTCGTGTTCAGTCAGTCCTCAACGAATGGTCATGCGCTTCACGCTCTTCTGGTAAATTATATTTAAACATGGCTATCAACATAGGTGCATACCTCAATTTATACTAAACCTGGGCATCAATATACGTACATTTGTTTCGAAGTTAGCGAGTTATTATTCTATTCATCATCATGTTTGAAACTTATGTTGCGAATAGAATGGGAATAGCTGAATCTATTCATTACAATAATTTATACAATCTTTAATTACAAGGAAACGAAGATCTTGCCAATGCCTCAATCAATAAACCCAAAATATCGGACAGTGTGATATTGTTTGATAAACGGCGGTGCGTTAATTTAAGATCTCGTGTTGGTAAATGGGTGATAGTGGTAAGGCTTCTAGTTATAAAAAGTTACTGCTCTGTTTCTTTGTAGAAACAATTGTTTTGAATATAAGGTCGAGTTTAAAAAAACTGAGCAAAACGTTTTCAATAATTGGATTGATTGTTTACGTATATGCGTTCGTGCTGACAAAATTTTTATTGAAATTTTTTTGAAAAATAATAAAATATTACTTATATCACAAAAACCCTTAATTTAGTTTTAGTTATTTAGACAATTGTAACGTAACATTTAAATTTACTTTTAAAAAAAGTTATATTTTTAAATAAAGCCAATAAAACACACTATTTTGTGAGATGTAGTGAAACCCTAGGTATGCAAATTAACAAAGAAGAGTTCTAAACGAGGTTCTAAAATAATAAAATTCGTTGACAAGATTTGAATACACTCGGTATTATAAAAAAATCTTTAAAAACGCACTTTTACATGTAAACCGTCGATGGAGATCGACGGAATTTTAAAAGTTTCTTGTCACACCCAAACATCAAATGGGCACTATTTCGTATAAAAAGTCCGCAGCAAAAACGGAAGGGGCCTTAAAATTCACTCGTTTTGGCTAGAGACTGGCCCAATTCCACTCGCCAAAGCTTGGGACTGGTTTACCATTCGCTTCAGCTAGAGGCGAGTTTCTCTCACATCTTGTATAGTTTCTTAATTATACGAGAAATTCAGCATCGCAGTAATTTTCCTAAGCCACATGAAATTAAGAATAAATCCTAAATCCCCGGCCACAGGCGCAACTCGCAGGGAAGTTGAGATGGCTTCCTTACAAATAGGTAAATTCCTTGCTTTCAATTAAGTTCTTTACGATCTAATAGCTAGACATCATTTCAAGGGAGGGTCGAACTTTTAAGCCTAGTGCTTTAGTGTGATGATATTCACGTAAATACGCGATTTTGACTAAGTTTCGAACTGGAAGGTGATTGTGGCCAAATATGTTCAAGTAAACCTTAATCCTCTTACCTCCGAATAACAACCGAATAACAAGTTGGGCTAAGGGCGGCAAGATCTTTAAAGAATATAAAACACAACAAAGGATACAACGGGCCTACGGGACACAAAAAGACCCTACGGGACACCAAAAGACTTCTTCGGGACAACCCCCAAAACAAATTTGTGACGTAGGTAATCTCCGTGGAATTAAATTTACATATTATGTGTCCTGGTCAGATCTTACCCGCTATGCTCTCAACTTGTTACAAATTTCTTTAGTATGTGCATGTATACCAGGTGGTATGCATATATTTTTCGTATGTGAATGTATCGAGCGTAGAACACAGTGGAAGGGCATATACTTTGGATGGGTTATTTTAGTATTAAAGGGTCACGGTTTATTTCTTGGTTCGGGAGCCTGATTGAAGTGTTGAACTTAATTCTTTATTTATTATTTAAAAAATAATAAATCATCTTAAAATGTCGGTATTTAGTCTCAAACTTCGTCATTTGCATCTTCTTCGTCATCATCAGAGTCTTCAATCTCATGTTCGATTGGTAAAAGATCGTCATCAGGCTGTTCATTGACATTTAGAAAAATAAGTAATTGATTGTATAAAAATTATTAATATTTTATGGCATGACAAATTCAAATAATTTAAATAAATACCTTTAGTATTGTTAGCGTCTTGAGTGATCATTTCCACAGTCGGGAGTAATTGGTCGCCATTTGCAGGTGTATTTACCTTCCTCCAGCTGCCATCCATAATCCAGTGGGTCCAATATGGACGGAACTTGCTTGTGCGCGTTACTCCAAATCCTCGATATGTAGATGGTCCTCAATAATTGCTGTTTTAATTCAGAGTATGATGGTGGCAAGAGGGATGCGTCGAACTTCTTATCAGGCAATGTAAATTCGTTGTCACCTTTTCCTAGTTTATATACTTTCATGAAGGTCGCTACACGTGCATCATTAAATTTTTATTGTCGTAAAGCCATACATGGTATATACAAATTTTTAGATGGCTGAAATAGCATTGGCAATGTTTTGTTTCAATAAGTCGCAGATAGCAATAAATACTGCAATGAAATCTTTACGACAATAAAAAAAAGTTTATGATGCACGTGTGGCGACCTTCATGAAAGTATAAAAACTAGGAAAAGATGACAATGAATTTACATTGCCTGATAAGAACTTCGACGCATCTTTCTTGCCATCATCGTACTCTGAATCAAAACAGCAATTATTGTGGACCATCTACATATCGAGGATTTGGAGTAACGCGCACAAGCAAGTTCTGTCCACATTGGACCCACTAGATCATGGATGGCAGTTGGAGGAAGGTAAATACACCTGCAAATGGTTTCATGGCGACCAATTACCCCCGACTGCGACTGTGAAAATGATCACTCAAGACGCCGACAATACTATAGTATATTATTTTATATGGAGGAAAAGTAACTTTTCCTCCAAATAAAATATGCTGTTTTTTCTTCAAATGTCGACAAATTAATGCAAAAACATCTCTTTTTAATAGTAAAAATATCTAATTATTATTAAAGATAAGTGGGTTCGCAAGGCGGTTTAGACCGGTCTCGGTGAATAGGCACAGGTTGTTGCTATAGTAATGTAACATAAAGCTGTCAGTGGACACTGTCAACAATAATTATTTTTTTAAGATTGCGTCTCCGATTGCGTTTTAATTCCGTATTGATAAGCAGTTATTGAGTAAGTTCGATTAAATAATAACCAATTTGTTCCTAAATTAGTGATTTTTAGAAATGCAGTCACAAATTGAGTGATAAATACAAATTGTAGTTTAATAAATCTTGAGTTGTTGACGCTTATTTTGTACTTACGTCTGGCGACTACCCCATAACTCTCAGCAGCATGCCTAAATTCACTTTTCGCAGGCCCTTCACTCGCTCCGCTCGCTACGGGGGCTCAAGAAAAGGAAACTAACCAGGTGCTAACCCAAACTAACCCAAGACACTCAAAATCAAGAAAAAAACTGTTTAGAAATCTAACCTTAAAAAAAATAAAAAGAAACCGATGGAGTTTGAACTGGCGTTGCCGAAGTGAAGGCTAACCATGCAAGCCTCTAGATCATCAGAGGCATACAAACGATTTGTTACATCACAAAGTACATGAAAACACCTGACTGCTGAGAGTTATGGGATAGTCGCCAGACATAAATTTATTTTGTTGTCTGTTTGTATTGTATCTATGTTGCTATGACAACACTTTTACCTCCGCCGGCGGAAAAGTGACAAGTAACGCTCCGGCGGAGAAAAAACGAAACTTCACGGCCGCCTACACAGTCGAGTAATGACGGATTTACTGACGTTTGAAGAAAAAACGTATTTATTTCAATTATTTGAATTTGTCCTGTCATAAAGTATTAATAATTTTTATGCAAACAATGACTTATTTTCCCAGATGTCAATGAACAGCCTGATGACGATCTTTTACCATTCGAACATGAGATTGAAGACTCTGATGATGACGAAGATTGAGACTTAATATCGACATGTTAAGATGATTTAATAGTTTTTTTAATAATAAATCAGACGATTTTGTATAGTAAATTGTATACTATTAATTTATGTAGTACAGTATATAATGAATTATAATTAAGCAGTAAATAATTATCCATTGATAATTAAGCGAATTTCTGATTATGTAGAACTGAAGTTGTTAAGTCGAGATTGCGCCCTGCATGTTTTTCATGATCAAATCATCAAGAATGATTTCGGGAAACTTGTAATTTAGTTGGACACTAATATTTAATGTAATATTTACGAAAAAAAGTATCAGCTGCTCGTATGTTAGTGGAAAAATTGTCAGCTGCTGCATTAAAGGTCGTGCACGCCAGCTAACAGCCCGTCTACGCCCGGAACCTTTTGTGATCCCAGTTGACAACTTTTCCACTGACATACGAGCAGCTGACACTTTTTTTCGTGAATCATATATAAAATATTAGTAGCCACCCAAATTTCAAGTTGCCCGACATCGTTTTGAAAGTTTGCATTTTCGAACTCATTCGCACCCATAGCTGACAAGTACCCCACCAGCCCCCGGCTAGCTGCCAATGTTCAATGTTCATTATTGAACATAATTTTCCGTTCAGAATAGTTTCGTGCTGCCACTTAGCAACTACCCCCACCGCCATCTAGCCAGCTGACACCCCAAACGTATCTGCACGATGTGGGTACAATCAAATAAAAATATGAAGAGACTACCCGATAATCGTTGCACTTTTGTACACGGCTCCAGGACTAATACAACCAATAGGCCTTGGGGCAGGGTCGTTTCAGTACGTATATCTAAATGAGCAAGTAAAGCTCGCACTTGACTAGCTTTTTTCTGTATTTTGGAATTTACAGGAAAAGTATCCATAGCTTGCCAAAAAAGGTATTGCTGTAAGTGTTAAAAAGGTCCTTTTACTGTTATCATATTTACACCAGCCAATTTTTTTTAGTCAAAATAATTTGATCATCCCGAATTTTAACAAAAGTACCTTTCTTGCCTAAGAATGATCATTTATTTCCTTAATAAAATAGCTATACTGAGAAAATATTTAAATCAGAAGTGCGGTGTGAAGCGCTCTCTAAAGGTCACAGTGAAAAGTCGTCAGTATTCGGGTTTCACATCCCAAAAAGCATACCTATTATTAAAGCAATACGTTACAAAATTTTCATATATTTAAAAAAAATTCAATTTTGTAACTTTACTGTATGTCGGAAACGGAGCAATTTCGGACTAAGGTAAGTTGTTTTAAGTCGGCATACCTCAGGAATATGTCATAAGATTTTTTACAGACCTTTTAAAGAGACCCTGTGCATACCTATGTTTTCCTTAGGGTATCCGATTTTCATCAAAACTATTACAAAAATCTATTATCTAGAGCATTATATAACAGGAAAAATGTACAAACGAGTATAAAATCATAATCGTCAAATTAACTTTCTGATCCATAGATCGAAATTGCGAATACAATAAAATATCAATTTTGTCTTTAAAATTATAATAATAAATATAATTATTGTTATTATTTAATTTAGAACCATGGTAGAGAAAATCTACCGAGCGCACATTTGCTAGTTTTGATAACTTTATTTAAATAAAAATTTAAACCATCCGTGCGATTATAGCCATATAATTATATATAATACTTACTAATTATCTAAAAGTATATGTACTAACCGAAAACTCTCTTCTCTTTCCATAGGGCGAACAAAACTTCAGCATTGTCTGAGCGTTTAACAATAATTAGCCACTATAAAAACCGATTTATTCAATTCATATGAAAAAAAAATCACTTTTAATAATACATGTAATTTAAGGAAATAACCACAATATTTACTTTTACACCATTAAAGTCTATGCCACACTTCAAAGTTAATAAGCGTGTAAGTAAACCCCGGTCCACACTATACCACACATTTCAATTAATACTGTTAAGCATATAATAAGAAAAGGCATTGTGAAGGCCTATAGAGTTCTAAGAATTACGCCAAAGCCTGGAGACGACAACTTGAAAAAGGCTCCTTCATTTCAGAAGCGATTAATTTTCTAGTTACTCTCTTCGTTTAATGCGTGTAACGTATTTAACAAATAAGCTACCTATAAGCCTGCTGCCTGAGACATACTGAGACGGCTTTTATGCATTTCAAAATACGGGGTATTGATTTCGAAATGTAACCATATTTTCGTCCAGAGAGCCAACATATTTTTTTTTTCTACTGGAACAAAGAAAATGATACGCACCAGGTTTACGTACTAACAATGTGATAATTATTAGTAAAAATGTTTCAGTTCTAAGTGAATCCAATAATAATAATATGAACTTCGATAATTCTCCTGAAAGAGTAGACACGAGTAGGGACGTAAAAAATCCTCTATACCATTGACTGACTGAAGGTGTCCACAATATACAACAAACCATAGACAAGGTAATTCTGCCGCCTTCGGCACTATACTCACAGCAGTGTTCGAGTGTCTTGTAAATCTGCTACCTAATAGTACTGGAGAGAGAGGCCAGATGGGCTACGTATAGATTACGGTGATCAACAATCCGTAGGTGATCATGGTGCCCAACAGGCTAAAAAACGTCAATGAGGGACAGTCTGTTAGGTCTACCGTCAGATGTTATTCCTACCAAAACTAACTATTACCATGCCTATGACGTCCTTCAACAGATAATAGTTGGTTCATTGACGGCTCCAAGACCAATGATGGTACAGGAGACGCTGCATGGAATAAAAATCATAAGGTTAAGTTTAAATGTTCCCTAGGCAAATATGCAACTATTTTTCAGGCTGAAGTTCAAGCCATTGATATGACTGCACAGAGGCTCATCGATAGAAACTGGAAATGCAAGTTAATTAAAATATTCTCGTACAGTCAAGCGGCTTTAAAAGCTATTGAATCTAGCCGTTGGTTATACAAGGCACTATGGAACTACCAGGAACTACTTACCAAACTAGGTAGAGAAAATAAACTTACACTGACTGGATACCTGGACATACAGGATATGAAGGCAACGAAAGGGCTGATGCTCTTGCGAAGCAGGCGGCCGCAAGGGCCTTCACAGTACCAGAACCAGTACTGGGAATAGCTTAAAACACAGCTGAAGAAGCCCTCTCCAGGTGGACACAACACCAATTTGTAGACAAATGGAGAGAGTTACCGGGCCTAACTCATTCAAAGATGGCAGTGAATCTGCCATCAGGAGTGAGAACTAGACAATTTCTTCAACTTGGCCGACAGCAGGCACAGGCTGTAGTTAGCATGAACACTGGATATTGTCGGCTAAGAAGTCACATGAACAAGATAGAGCATTACGAAGAAACGGAATGCCCCTTGTGCTTGGAGGACGAAGAAACAATGGAGCATGTTTTATGCCACTGTCCAGCAATGGAAAGAACCAGACAAACAGTGTTTGAAGTTTCTCAAATTGCACTTGTAGATTTGAAAACTGTCCACCCCAGAAAGCTAATCAACTTCATGAAAAGGATCCATCTTCTGGCCATATGGAAACCACAGATGTGAGCCACAATAGACCAAGAGTGGCAGTGGAGGGCCCGCGCCATCTAGGCCCAATACGTGTACGAATACGAATACAAGTACGAACACATAATATGATAGAAGCGTATAGGTACAGACCCCGGCCGTTTTATTTAAGGCTTCAAACCCCGTGTTTTGCAACCAGCATCACCTTTTTGTTTAAATGCATATTTCACTATGTTCTAGTAAAGTTTCTTCAAAGTCTAGGTAGTGTAGAGGGTAGCGTGCTTGCGTCTCATCCCGGTGCTGCGGGTTCGATTCCCGTCGGTCGCGACAGATTTTTTTTATTGTTTTTTATTAATATACCTTTTTATCTTAATTTAGGGTTAGTTTGGGTTAGCCTTGGGTTAGTTTGGTTCTTGTTGATTGAGCCCCCGTAGCGAGCGAAGCGAGCGGAGGGTCATGCATAGCCATAATAATATTTTGGGTTAGTTTGGGTTAGCCTTGGGTTAGTTTTGGTTAGTTCTTGTTGATTGAGCTCCCGTAGCGAGCGAAGCGAGCAAAGGGCCATGCAAAACCATAATAATACCTCGGGATAGGGTTTGAAGCTTTAAATAAAATGACCCGGGTCTGTACCTAGACTCTTGTTAATATGATGAGCAAAAAAAATATTGCGCTTTTAATGCAGAGATTATGTATCATGTATTAATTTTTTCCTATTACACTAAACGGAATATCGTTTATTTTCCCTAAAACAAAAAACACTATTTTAAAGCAAAAACGGGTCTTATTTTTATTACCAACACTCTGTACCTTGAATGTTTTAAAATAATTACTATGCTACAATTATCGTATTTGGCAACAATGTAAAATTACTATTCATGACTTTTTCTAAATTAACTTCTACTGCTACTTTTTATTTTCTGTTGTTTATGAAAGCTTCAAAGCATTTATTTAATTTTGGCCGGATGTACGACATATTTAGTGACCTACAAACACAAATTATAAATCGTAACATTACACTGTATTCTCTTTGAAAACCTATAAATGGATATGTTGTAATCAGTTTGGAGTATTTGTGAATAAAACCATTTAGTATTCAGAGTTAATGCTAAGAGAGCTTCCATTCTTTATAACACTTTATATGCAAGAAGTTGTCTGGTTTCTCAGGAGACATGATAAAAAAGCCGCTTAAAAATATTAACATACATTTCAGTAATACTTTTAAAAAATGTTCGTGCCCGGGCTGCCTATTTAAGGTATTTGTTTAGTAAAATGAATTTCAATTTGGTACATATAGATTTATGAATTTTAAACAGCTTCTTTTTTCGTGAACCGAAAGCTAATTTTAAGACGAACAAATTTAAGTTGAGATGTACAGAGAGTGAACAAATAAACATGTTGTACTCCCCAGATCGAAAAACGATTGAAGTCAACATACCTGAGACAGTGAAAAAATAAAAATCAGAGTGAAATGATTTATAAGGTCTTTTCGTACGAAGTCGCAAGGTTGGAGTCATCTAATACTATTTTATAGAAACTATAACATAAGAAAATCTTTATAAAACTGTGCTTGTCAAGTTTTTTAAATTTTTGTCTCGTTTCATAAACATTTATTTCTAATTTACTATTTTGCCTACTCCACACCTCACTGCCAGTACGGTCAAAATTTATGTTATAACAGTTTTTCTTCATGCGAATTTTTATGAACCATTTACAATAAGTAAGAGCATACTAGACCATGCGGTGAAAACTATCACAACTTTGAAATGGGCACTTTCTTTAAGTCACTTTTTGGCATATGCCCTTAATATAGTTGACATCCTTGAACAAGACTAACTTAGTTTCGTATGCGCACTCAAAGCTTCATAATAATTAACTATGCAGTTTTTAAGCTCATTCTGTTCTATTCACTAAACTGTCAACATCACACCACTTATAGCTACTGCCTTTGTAACGAAATGAGATATTTTTCATACTAAACTTACGCCCCTCAATACAGCATATTAAATTACTAGTTTTTAGATGGTATGTCCATTTCAGGCGACATAATTTTAATCATAGATTATTAAAAAAACAGACCTGATTATTTACGTTTTAATGCGATCCAACATTGTACCAACTAAAACTAAATTGATCGAATGTGATCTGGTCTACTCAATTTCCATCACAAACTTTCCGAGGATGTTGTCAAGTCCTTAGGGGTCATTTTTGATTATGAAGTATTTGTGGAAAATACACCTTTACAATAGATTTTTTTTTGCGTGTTTACTTGTTTTCCATATATTCACTTTTGTTAATGAAGTTTTAATGCAAGTGCACAGCCGCCTCCAAGTCCCAGTGGCAACGCCGCGTTAGCGTTAGCGCCGAAGCTTTTTTATTTGTTTTTGAGAGAGTTTTTAGTGTTTTTTGCGCTGTTGCGCCTGTTTATATCGAAAAATGTATAAATCACTAAGTAACAAATAAGTAGTTTTGTTTTTGCGTACAAAACAGGTAAGTAAATTAATAAATAATATTCCGGGTGGAAAGCTTATGTAGAGTCGAAACAAAGCTTAAAATTGCGTTTTCGATGTGTGTTCCTTTAAAACTAAAAAAGGTACCTACCTACCGAAGTATAATATTATATTTTTGAATCAATGTACACAGAATCAAAGGTTGAAAATTTTTTTGTAGTTAGGATATTCGGGATTTAAAAAAGGAAATAAATTGTTTGTTCAATTTGTAAATAATGCTATGAGTGTCTTTTATATTATCTAAGACTTGAAAATCATTTTTTATACTAAAGTGATGACATTTTTAGTGATAGGAGCCATTTCTGTATCTTTTATATTGTATACAGGCAGCAAAATTTTACGAATTCTGAAAGGTGAAAGGTTACCAAAGGATGAGCGTATCATATATGCTAATACAGTTCCAGCCAAAGAATTGATATTAGTAGCTACACCACTAAGATTTGCATCTATAGTCTAACACTTGCTAATATACACCTCATTGATTAACAATTTAATAATTTTTTCATTGGATCTTAGAGAAATAGAAACGATGTTTAAATAACTATTTATAGTTTTGTCATTATCAGTGCTATTTTTATAAGTACTTGGTGACATATTTAGGGTTGACAAGAGATATTGTAAGTATCTTTTGGTGGGTAAAATCAAATATTCTCGCATTAGGTCATAAGCAGAAGGAGAAAGGATGTACAACATAAAATACATTCCTGTTGTTGATAATGAGTAATGTTTCTGTTTTATTACGAGTAGATTTATCTGATCGATCAAAAGTAATATTATCTTCTGCATTTAAATTATTGGATTGGCTATCATCTTCTGAAGTCTCGAAATTAAGTAAGCTTAAGGCTTTGTTTAAATATTCCATACTTGTCTTTAAAAAATCATATACCATGAACGTTACTGACTCCTTACTTTCGCAATGTATGAATTTGTACCGAGACAATATGTTTTTAAGTTGAGACCACCTGCTTAGTTTCATTTCAAAACTTAAAATCCATTTGAAATCATTGTAAGTCAGTTCATTATCTTTCAAAAAAACTACTACATTCATATGACTGCCCCCCGAAACCTGATTGAGAATATTTATACACTCATTAGTCAAATCTAGATTATCAAAATATATTTTTGCTAAAAGCGTGCGAAAGTTGCACTTTTCCGCACGCAAATACTTTCCGCAGGTTTATCAGTGCGATAAGTATTTTCGTGCGGAAAAATATTTGAAGTCTTCACTCATTTACATTTTATTTGCATTTTTTAATAAAATATAAACAATAACAAATAACATGATTTCAATGTACAAAATGTACTTATTATTTACATTTATATTGAAAATATAATGGTTTGCATTTTGTAAACTTATTGCCGATGCAAAAAAGTCCCACGTTGACTGCGAACTAAGACATGTTCTTTCATTATTAGTATCTTCCATTAATGAACTTGAATGAGATTCTTCAGCATTATTAATGGTATTGGTATTTTGCATGAAGCTGCTTGCTTCTGATAATGCCAAAATATTATTTGATGTTTGTTTTTTGTTTTCAATCGATTCCTCTATGTACCCTTCTGCTACGCTACTGGATTTCCAGCCTCCGTGCCTTTTTACACTTGCAATATTCTCGCCTGAATCGACAAGCATGGTCGTTGAGGATCGCCTGAAGGTGTGTCCTGTATATTCTTCAGGATTAGGTAGACGCAAGAACACAGCAATCTCCGAAGATACCTTCGAAGCAGTCAATGATGCCAATCATATTGATACCAACACATTGCGTAGTGCATTTGCCATGAATATATTTAACAAAAAAAAGCCCCCAAAGTTCGAGTTTTGAGGTTAATTGACGTAGAACGGACAAAGTTCCTCTACTACTACAGTTCATTATCTTTCAAAAAAACTATTGCATTCATATGACTGCCCCCCGAAACCTGATTGAGAATATTTATACACTCATTAGTCAAATCTAGATTATCAATAGTATATTATGATATAAGTGTATAAGAGGGCCTTTAAAGCACGCGCGACATATTTCAAAACACGACGCGCGGACGACCGTCAGGTTTCAGGTGATTGGTCACTTTCTTACTGATATTACGGAAAATCCGCACCAAAAATAGTAACGAACGCTTCGTAGAGGTTCTTGGCAATCACTTCACACAAGGTTTTTGTAAAATATTAACGAAAACCCAGTAAAAATGCAATATGATTAGGAGAACTCAAAATAAACAACCTGTTCCCCTTGAGCTTACATACATACTTGACGTGCCAAATGTCACGTGACTAACGTATCTACATCCCGTGTTGCCGTTTTTTGTACTTCGCGGCTGAGAATTGCAGGCGGCTGTGGCCAGTGTTACTTTATTTGTTTAGCGGAAAACTAAAAATCTTTAAAGCTGACAATATCGCACTGTAATTTTAATATGACATCTCTGGTCATTCACCATCTTTCCATAGTGAAGTGTTGTTGCCATAAGCTAAAAGCGTGTTGTTTCTCGAATAGTTTGTGTTTTTGGTGAAAATGTTGATATTTTCGAATTGTGCGTAAATAAAAACCTAAGGACACGGTTCGCTTGTGTGAAATTTGTAAAAAACTAGATTTTTTGTATCCAGGAATATCTTTTCACAGGTGTCCTCAGTGGTGTCGGTTAGGAAAAATAGATTTGATTTTAATGCTCAATTCTTATTAGAAATATTTTTTTCATGATATATAAAATTCATCCATTTAAACAAGTTTTAATTATTAGAAAATATCATAGTCATAGTGCTAAGTTTTGCCAGATTAAACATGGGGACTTATTTTTTTCGGGTGAATCCTGTATATTATTGAAAACACGGATAATTTTATAATAATTGTACTTTTCCCGCAGATCCAGTCATTAGAAAAATCTGGTATTCTATTGTTGGTTCTAAAGCGGATCATTGGCTACCAATACACCCAGAAATTTGTTCTGATCGATCTAACCCAAATTACATTATTACCAAACCAAGTGGTATCCGTTAAGTCAAACCTGATGTTTTGCCAGGTGATGATCTAGTATTTTTCGAGCCCCTGTTATACAGGTAACTTATGTACTAATATTATTTAATGAATAATTGTTCTCGGCTACAGGGGTGGTCAATGTCAAAGTTAAACTCTATTTCTAGCTGAGATTCAATACTCTCAACATTCAGTGATACTTTCCAGTCTAATCAAACATATAAGTTCATTTTGAAATCATACTATTTTAAACACCATTTCATTGGAAGTCATCCATAAGCATAATTCAAGGCATAACTGCTACCTTGCGGCCTTGGAAATGTACTTTTTATACGAGCGCAAAGATGAATTTTGAGCATGCATTTGACGCATTCAGAAGTAAAGGAGCATACAATATGAACCCAACAGCTCGTCAATTTGAGGCTGCCTACAAAAGACTTTTCGTGCATTTATATATGAGCATGAGGCTCTTAATCTCAGGGTCGTGGGTTCGTGCCCGTTGGGCGCCAAAATTTTCCAAACTCTCTCTCCATTTAATAGCAGAGAGTAAGGCTATGTTGAAGTAATGAATAAAGTTAAACAAGTCCAAGTTCAATTACAAGCACGTATGAGAAGAGGCAGTGTAACGTGAGTGTGCAAATTACCTGCCGCTCAGAGAGAGATGGGGTTCGGTTAAGTGCGCCAGCAGCTCTCTACCAGTTAAACTTCTAACTGCCTTTGATATCCTAGGTATCGCTCCCCAATAACTGATTTAATTTAATTTATGAGGTATTAAGCAACAAAAACAAGAATTTAACAAAACAATGAACACGTTTATTAAAAGGTTGTCGTTTGTCGCAGGCATAAAAATATACTCGTATTGAAGTTGGGTGAAAGAAACTAATCTAATTTATTTATGTCACTGATAATAGCAGTTATATTGAATTCATAAAACTCGCATGACAAAAGAAAGACGTAAGTGTCAGTACACTACACTAATAATTAAAGAAATTAAGACGGTACAAAAGTTTTCCAGCATCTGACGCTCAACCAATCAATTGATCGAAACGAAGAATTAGATTTAGAATATTAAATGATGAAATATTAAATTGCTATTTAAGTCATGAGGTGATTCACGAAATACATTTATTGTTTTAAATCAATGGATCAATTAGCGCAGACAATCATGAAATCTGTTTATAATAAAATCAACTGACAAGTGAATAGATGAAGTCAACTGTCAACTATTAATCAAATAGTGTATATAGAATGCAGCGAAACTAGGTAACAGAAAAATTAGTAAATTAAATCCAATAACCGCACAATGTGATATTAATTAAATATAATCAATTAATGATTAATTGGTGTAGTCACTGATCCATGAATTTAGCAAGAAAACATGATATTATGTTAATAAAATCAATCTCAATTTAATTTAATTGAATTATGATTTAAAGAGATCAATCGTCACGATAAATGGTGTAACGTATCAACAATCAATCACTAAATAGTAAATTGGAGAAAACAGTTAGGTATAAGTAAGTAATTAAGTAAGTATGCTGTTAATTTGGAAAATATAACCATTCTAACACGTGGCTGCAACAAAATTCTAAAAAATCAACTTTGGAAATTTCATCTTGAATGCTGAAAACGTCGTTGCAGATATATCATTTCAAGATTTGTCGGAATGAGCTCAAAAAAGTGTGAAGATTGCCATAACTGCAGCAATTTATCGCACACTGATCATTTAGAATTCCGTCTATACTAGGTCATATAACTACTACCTTGTAGCCTTGGAAATGTACTTCCTTCTACGATCGCAAAGTTTAATTTTGCGCACGCAATTGGCGCAATCAGAAGTAAAGAAGCAAACAACAATAACCCAACAGCTCGTCAATTTGAGGCTGTCTACAAAAGATTTCCAGTGCATTCATATATCAAAGCGAAAGAGACGGGAAAAACTGTAAAAAAGCAAAATTCTAGAATATCGACTACGGAAAGCGGCAAAAACGTGTAACAGACTCATGAATTCAAGACATTAGAAAGTGAAATTAATTGACAAATCAATGCCTTCTATGTGAGTTCCAATTCCTGGAATCTCATCTTGTATGTTGAAGACGTCGTTGCAGATATATTAAGATTTATCGGAAAGAGCTCAAAAAAGTGTGAAGACTGTCTCAATTTATTTGAAACTGATCATTTTAAAAATGTATGTCAAAATTCGGGTTCATTATGAAATAGTGAAAAAATAATGAATAGCTATGAAAAGTTAGTTTAAAAAGATAGGTAGAAAACATACATTTGACACTGAAAGCTGAATAATATAAACTACTGATACCAATATTTACTTTTTTTTAAATATATGAATATTAACGAATTATTGTCGGTAATTTTCAGAGCCAACATAAGGTAATAACTCTTAATATGTTATTTCTGGTTACCATATAAGTCAAATAATAATATCAATCGATGTTTTTATACTAATGGCATAGCCGTAAGGAATTTACCCATCTTCTTGGAATGTCGCTAAGTGTAACCCATAGTCATGAAACATGTAGTCAATCAGCAACTACTCAAGTACCTCGAGACCAACAGAATAATTAGCGATAACCAATAGGGCTTTCGCAAAGAGAGATCAACAGGATATATATTGGCCTATGTCACTCATATATGGAATAGGGCAATTGAGAACCACGGAGAATCTCCATCGATTGCGATTTCGGAGGCATTCGACAGAGTTTGGCATGATGGATTGCTCAACAAACTGCCATGCCGTCCTTCGGACTGTCAGCGTCTCCGAACCGATCTCTGTAGGTTGAAGTTGATGGACACATCTCAGACACATTCACCATTAAAACCGCTTCAGGGCGCAATATTTTCACCAATTCTGTTCCCCATCTATATTAATAACCTGCTGACCGAAACCAATAATCCTGTTTACAGTACTTTAATCCAATTCGTTTATTTCGATATTCACAATTTCTTGACCATGGTTTAGATATTATTAAAAACTAAGATATTTTTATTAATTAGTCATAATTTATTATTTAACTAATCATCATTTATGGTAGTAGACAGAATCACGTACAACTCGAATTGACCCTACGTTTGCAAAATTCAGCTAACTGCAGTCAGGGCACCAGCCTGCACACGAGCACATTTAAACCTTGGTTAAGCCTAGACATCTAGGCATTGTCCTCGTTATACAAAAATATTTATTTGATTGGGTAATGTTTACGTCGCTCTGCTGTCTATACAATTTAAAGGCGCTAAAATACCTGGTTTGTTCTATTGATAGATTTTTACAGGTAAATTAAAAATGAACAATCATAAAGTAATTCTACTATTGCGATGCTATTTTTAGTTACAGATATTGAGTATTATGCGATGCTTGAACTCTACAATAAATAGCATAGTTTATTTTGAGCCATCTTCACATCAAACTCGACCTAAATAAATATATTTAATAATGATGTTTGAAGAGTTATTTTTGATTACCATTGAATGTGAATTTTGGCACATATTCTTAACTGACAACAACAACAAAAAAATAATTAGATAGCCTACGTTTTGCAAACATTTTATAATAACACTCAAATTAGTGTATGACATATTAAGTGCTAAAAAATTATAATGAATGGAAAATATTTTGTATGCCATAGTGTCGCTGTTTAGTTGGTAACTTGCATTGTGACCGCACATTACGAAAATATCACATCAAATCAACTAAAAATAAGTGTTCATATTTTTCGATATTTTCTAGAATTATCTTTTATTTCTAGAGCTGTATTTTACCAGCTTCTTTAATTTTCTGCAGTAAGTTTTCTTATTATGCATTTGATATAAATGCATTTTCCGGTTTTACGTGTTTTATGGACACTCCGCGAAATTTTTTGGAGCGTGGGGGGGGGGGGGGGGGGGGGGG
>MU182074.1:430581-459170 GCA_016904865.1 Pissodes strobi
GGGGGGGGGGGGGGGGGGGGGGGGGGGGGGGGGGGGGGGGGGGGGCATACGAATTGTTCGTTCATCTGCAGCGCTATTTATTTATCCATCATACCTTCAAAAAACTGAGCCACTCCTGAAAATAAAGCTACGAGCCAACCACTGATTAGTAACACATATGTCATAAACGTCAGTCGTAAATCTAGCGCCGTTTCTCCCAGTTTTTTGAAAAAGCTTCGGGCGTTGCCATTACATAATAGGGATATAGAAAAAGAAAACTTATGATTTTGTTATTATTAGATTATTTGAAAACCTTTGACACCTTAAGTCATAATATTTTTCTATGCTTAATAATGATGGTTGTGAAATTAAACTCATATCAAATTACTTACAGGGCAGAAAGAAGTTGGTATGTTGAAAGGGTAATAATCCATGGTACTTAAACGTGCCCCTGGCATCCCTGGATACTTATTCAGGCCTTGTTGACCATTTCTTTTTTAATTTCTCTATAGTGCTTTGTCATCTCACAATTAATGACACCTAAATGTAAATATCGTTCTATTTAGATCTAGCTTCTTAGGATATTCCCGCATTAAACTTTAATCTGGTTTAACCAACCAGTAGCGATGGTATTTGGTGGGAGAGTAAACAGACAAAGATATATTGAGCAGCATGTTCACCATTTTCCTATTCATGGTCATATTATGTAGCTTTGATAAGAAAATTAGGCTTATACCTATGGAGTTTAAATATCTATTTGTTTCTTAGACACTTGGGCAGTAGCAAAAAATGTTGCCGATCGAAAGTATTTCATTTAAAAATTAAAATATGTAGATTATTTTTTAAGTAGAGAATCCAGCCTATATCTTCCAGACTAATTTCAGCAAAAGACAGACCATGTAAGCTTTAAAGTAATAAAGCATTTTTAAACATTAACATTCCTCGAATTTCCATCACTTTTATCTGAAAGTAAGTTTATAATTAGTGGCAAAAGAAAATATCCAAATATTTACTCTTGGATTAAGTTAAGAACATCCAACATAAATTCATTTATTTTGGTATCCAAATATATTTCTCGTAATTCCAAGTATCCGCCTTTCAACCATTTCCTTATGTTCATCTGAATGAAGGTCGATCTTGTCATGAAATGCATATTATCTGTTTAAAGATGACGATTGTATACAGATTTGTCGCTTGTGAAACAATTCCAGCTTTCTTGTAAGTATAGAAAAAATTAATATGTACTATTATTGGGGTTAGTTCCAAACAATTTCAACACCTGACAAGGACTAGTTTAAAATTGTTATCTGATCTGTATGATTATCTGACCAATTGGGATTGTGTTAAAATTTAAACCAAGGATGAGGAGTATCAATACAAATACAAATACAAATTGTTTATTAATGTTAAGATTTATCGGCAAATTTACACACGTCAGTGAGGCAAATAAACACAATACAATTCATTATTAAGAACAATATACTAAGGAAAAAAACCTGTAATTTAAAAACTCGTCAAATGAATAAAACACGTTACAAATTAAAAGCGTCCTAACTAGATTAAAAGTGGAAGAAAATTTTGACTGCTCAATATCCCAGGACAATCTGACACTTTTTTCTCTTCAATATAAAGGTATAATACCAGTTCTATTATGTGTCAGATAGCATTGGATATTCTGGCGAGCTCGAAACGAACCATATCTTTTTCCGAAAATAAGGTTTTGCAATATAAATAGTGATGGTAAGGTAAGCACACCAAGATCCGTAAAGGCATTTCTGCAACCATCCCTGAAACCCAGACCGCTAATGGCCCCCTCAGCCTTCCGTTGCAAAGCAAAAATTTGACAGGCCTGGAAAAAATTCCCCCTGCCAGCAGTGCATATGACATGTGTGAGTGAAAAACCGCGAAATAAGCTATCATCAAAGCACTTATGATTAAAAACGAACGAAGTCTACGAAGAAGATACATAGTCTTGGAAAGCTTTCCGGCTACCAGACCCACATGATAATTCCACTGGAGCCCTGGATCTAATCGAACCCCCCAGAACCTGACATACCAGTCCGGGTTGTAGTTGTCCTGATTAAGTACAAGTCTGTTAGCTGTAAACCATTCTTTACAGGTAATATTCTCAAGGGCAATCTGACACCTCCGAAGTGAAAGCTCAAGTGAGCCCGCACCACACTACTGTTATATAATCGGCAAAGAGAGTGTAATGTCAATCGGGATCTGCTAGTGGTAGATCATTAACATAGATAAGAAAAGTTATGGTTCCCAAAACAGAACCCTGTGGCATCCCCGCATTCATCACCCTATGTGCCGATGACACTTCATTCACTCTCACAGAGATTGTTCAAGATGTCACGAACCCTATTAAAATTGCCTTCAGAGAAACAAAAGTTTCTCATTGACTTATTTACTTTTTTCAGGACTTCTATAGAATTTTTATCTGTAGGTGGGATATTTTTAACTAGATTCATAGCCACATCAGAGAAGTAATTATTAAAGTTCAGGAGTTTTACTATTAAAAAAAAAAATCTTTGCTGTTTTGGTTTCTATGCTGGTTTATTATCTTCCACATACTTCAAAAATTATTTGCTAAAGATTGGATAAACCTTTCATTGTCTTTTTTCCCTACAGACATGGCGGTATTATATGTTCTCTTAAAATTTTTATAATCCAATCGTTATTATGATATTGTTGGCTTAACTCTCCAAGAAAACACAAATGGTCCCTCATTTGTCCAAGTTCATTATTAAACCAGCTAATATTATCTGCCTGATCAGACCGGACAATGTACATTCTCTCAGGGAAAGATGTCAGAAAGAGCCTCTCCAAAACTGCCATGAATCTGGAAAATTTCTCATCGACGCCAAAGCTAAAATCATTATTAAAGCAGCTGTTCGATAGAAGATGATGGAATTGAAAAAGCCCTCTTTGGGTTATTGGCCTACATACCTTCTCACCACTCATATGATGAGATTGTGACATTTGTATCTCCAATTCAACAATTTGACCACGTCAAAAAGAGAAAAATTTCTTATCTGGGGCACCTGATACGTGGTGAACGATATTCGTTTCAACGCTTGATTTTGCAAGGCAAAATCGAGGGAAGGACGCAATAGACTATCATGGCTGAGAAATATGCGGCATTGTACGGGCATACAAGACTTTCAAACTCTTCAAACTGCGGCCTTAAATAGAGAAATTTGATGAGAAGATGTTGGGAGAACGCCTACGCAGGAATCTGCACGGCACCCCAAGAAGAAGAAGAATGAGTGAATTAGGATTATTTTTATTTTCTACGATTTGACTTCTGGTGTTAGGGTTCTTCATTTTTCTTGTGTGGCATTTTTACCGTCAACCTTAAATCCCTTTCGATGCTGATATCTGTTTATGTATTTGATCGGGACTTGTGAAGGATTTTCTGTAGAATGTTGAAAGTATTTACTATTTTTAAAGAATTCTATGCTGTCAAATTTTTCGTAGAATTTTATTATTTTTCTTGGAGAAATTGGGCTTTTTTCCTCAAAAGGATGACATTTTCTTGAAGTACCTTATTTTTACTAGCCATTTCTTTCAGCAGATCTTTTAGAAGGGCTATTACTGCATCCTTTCTGTTTCCTTTTTTTTTCGTCATCGGCTGGTATTTGTTCGCTTTGGGATGTTTCATATTTCATTATTCAAGGATATTTTTAGTTTGCTGTTTCTCTTTATTCGGACCCGTAACATTTGAGCCGTAATAAACTTTTAATTGTCACATTACTAGGATAAATGATTTAACCGTTATATCCGGTATAAAACGATTAATATAAATTAAAAATAATCTCAACTTATTTTGAGATATATTTTAATTGGTATAGATTTGATCCAAACTGAAACTGACATGAACATTAGGAATACTTAATTGCCTTAAATATCTCAATAGCCCACAAACTACATAAACTTCATTCTTTAAGGCATTTGACTGAATTTAGAGTCCAATCGAACTCGTGCCAATTTACACCTTTGAACCTGGAGCCATAAAATGTTGGTGAAATGATAAGTTTAAAAATAAAGAAGAAAATGGAAATGTACATATATATAATTAATGTAGCAAAATGGTTGACATATTATAATTTCTAATTGTACGGTCAAAGTAAATAGGCCTTTTCCGGCTCTTTAGATACTCAGGGTCCAAGTTTCTACATTAGGACATAAAAAGTTCCAAATTGTTTTCGAATTATAAAATGGCTTTTGATAGAATTATTAATTCAAATCACAACAGGCGGTTTCAACAACGGCCAAGCGACCGACAGGGGCAATATTTCTAGACGTAGATAGAACTTTGGACAGAGTATGGCATCAGGGACTATCCTATAAAATGATACTAGGGAGCTATCCTGACCGTATAATCAAGATCATAAAAAGCTACCAAGCAGACAGAAGAATACACGTGAAAGTTAAAGGCAAAACATTCAGACCTAGGATACTTGAAGCAGGAGTACCACAAGGCTCAAGCCTTTAGATTATCCCTGTACTCAATATTCACCCGCGATATACCATCATTTGATGACGCGCAAATTTCATTGTATGCTAACGATACAATGATACAGTTTGCTCATACCGACACGAGGAGGATAAGCACTGTGCTCCAAGAGGCAACCGATGAGCTTACAGATTGGATGACAAATTTAGAAAATCAAGGTCAATGAGCATAGAGCGCCGGCCATACTCCTCCAAAAAGAAGAATGACCGGACTGCACATACAGCTAAACAACGTCGACACACCTTGGAGTACGGAAGTCAAGTACCTTGGAGTGGACCTGGACCGTGGTCTGACATGGAAAAGCACATCCAAGCGGCAAGAGATAACACCAAGAGAGCAATGGCTATGCTACTTCCCATCACGGGAAGAAGTAGCCCAATGTCTCTGAGGACAAAGCTCACTATGATGAAGACGATAGCTAGACCTCAACTGACTGATGGTTCCACATCTTGCGGGCACGCAGCGAAATCCAGCAAAAAAATGCTTTCAAGAACAGAAAACAAGCTAGTCAGGATGGCAGCTGGTGCACCTTGGTCCGAGAGAAATGCGGATCTACAGGCAGACTGGCAGTGGCATCCCTTGAAGACTTTATAATCAATAAGGCTACGCGCGTGTTCATAAGAGCAGAAAATTATGCCGATGAAGAACCAAGCAGTTCATTACGACCCAGATTACATCCCTGGAAGAAGGACCGCATACAGAAGGCCTTAAAGTTTTATTGTTTGCCCAGACAGACGCGACCAGTGCTAAGTCTGCTCCCAACATCTAAGCGAGACCCAGAACACAACGCGAAGCGTGATGATCTAGTAATCACAGCGAGGCAAGTTCAATAAGAAGACTAGAAGAAAAGAGCATTTTCTCGGAACACTAATTTTACGATCAAAGTAAATAGGCTCAATAGGTTCTTCAAATACTCAGGATTCAAGTTTCCACATTAGCATATAAAAAGTTCGAATTTCGAATTAAAAATTGTCTTTTGATAGAATTATTAATGTGACTATCAAGAAACATTTTTATATATTCGTGTCCTATACTTATTTCTAAGTCAATTTGGGAGGAATATATTAGTATTTTAGGTTAATATTAAGGTAACTATTTAGGCATAAAATTGCTTGTATATTATTTGGGTTCATTCGTACTCCTCGGTAGCACCGATGATAGAATTTAAATCAGTGTGCAGATCGCGATTCAAAGTTTTAAAGCATTAGACGGTATGAGACGAGAATTGTAATTGAATCGTACTACATGTTGTAAAACACCATGTTGACCCAACCATTGAAGCGACAGATCGTCTGTTATCGTATAACAAATAGTTTTGCAGATATTATTTTACCGTGATAATTATCAAAACGGGCAGTATATAACTGCAATTGGGGTACTTTTGTTAGATGAAGACAAATAACCACCAAAAAAAAAGAAAATGATGCAAAAATTGGTTACAACAATGGCAACTGTGTTCTCATTAGAACCAGCAGGTTTTTAGAATTACTTACGAATGGACGAATATATTTCAATATCTTTCATTTTAAAAGTAGTGTGACTACAAAACATTTAACTTGAAAACAAATTAATTCTATTGGATTTGGTTCACAGTGGTAGAGGGGAAGGTAATCTAATATTTCATTTCAGAGCAATTTCATCAACCACTTATTTTTTGCAAGGAGGCTTATTTAAGTTAACGATTTCAAGTAAATCCTTCATATGCTATTCGTTTTGAAGAAAACTATCGAATAATATAATTTTTTCTCCAAGAAGAAGCTGGTAGTCTTTCAAGTTTCTTGGAGTCCAAATTATAACTGACTGAGGACGAATCAGCATCTGCCCAAAATATACCTCGAAAACATATGCGTTCACATTATCGCGATAATCATCAATTTTCGTTGACAGAAACACTAGTAAACCACCTTTTACAAATCCATGTGTACTAACTATATATGTGATTATTTACCGGCTTCTTTCACCAGTTGACCATTCTTCTATGAAAACTTGATGCGAAATTGTTACATTTTTATCCTACCATATTTTTCCAACCGTGTATCCCTCATTTACTCCAAATAATGGATATTTACATTGTCTCTCCGATATTTTCTTACGCCTCTTCAATTACGTCTCCGACAACAAATAATTTCCTCTTTTTCGACGAAAATTGATTTTCTACTTTGGAGTCACGGAAATTATTTTATTTAGTATCGCTTTGCACACAGACGGGATTTTTTCTTGTTTTCGTACTTCAGCCATTATTTTGAACAAAGTGGATATTTCTCTCAAAATGAAATGGTTCTATAATTCATCTTACAGCGTTTACTACATCATCATCGATGTTCATTTCTTTCCTTCCTGTTTTTTCTTGATGATCTGATTAAGACCACTTTCTTTCTCAGGTCTATATATTGTTAGCTCTCCGCTTCCAGTAATTTTTGAACACATTTCAACTCTTTTTGCAACACCGGCTGTTGGGTTTTTGTGTTTAAGAACATTGTAGACGTTAAGAATAATAACTTTTTCATTTTTAAGTAGAGCACCTTTACTAACTCCTTTCACAGCAACAACCATTTTTGCGAACAAACTAAAGTGTTGGACAAATGAAGCGGACCGGTCGAAATTTTACTTTGATATCAAAGCTAATTAAAGACGAGAGATGCAGTTTTCGACATTTCAAAGGATACTTATTTGTTAAAATCTATTCTCGCCTGATTATTTTTTAAACTGAAATATCCTGCTATGTCCCATTTTCGATGATATTACGGGGTATCTCACTTACGAGTAAAGATAGAGAGTTGCGGCTTTCGCAATACTATGCTACTTTTTTGTGAAAAGAACGATGGTATAAACAAAATTTTCATAGCCCGCTTCGTTTCTGAGAAACAGGGTGAAATTGAAAATAATGCATTTTGGGACCCCCCTCGTATCTCCGTTATCGTTTAACATATCGCAAAGCTAAAAACTTGCTCTTATATACTTTTTTACGTAGAACCCAGTGGCGTAGTCAGATTTTTGCTGTGAGCTGTCAATTTTTAGCTATAAATCAAGCTTATGTTTTTTTTAAATGGAACACCCTGTATATTTTTCTTTCGTTTGAATGGACATTTTATAAGCTTTTCAAAAATATATAATACATGATATGTATTTCGTATAGAGATACATTTTGTGAAATTATGAATTTTAGGCTTATTATTTAAAATACATGTAATGTATTATATATTTTTATAAAGCTTATAACATTTCCAATCAAACGAAAGAAAAATATACAGGGTGTTCCATTAAAAAAAACATAAGTTTGATTTATCGCTAAAAATTGACAGCTCACAGCAAAAATCTGATCACGCCACTGGATTCTACGTCAAAAACTGTATAAGGGCAATTATTTTGCTTTGCGATATGTTAAAGGATAACGGAGATACGAGGGGGGTCCCAAAATGCATTATTTTCAATTTCGCCCTGTATCTCAGAAACGAAGCGGGCTATGAAAATTTTGTTTAAACCATCGTTCTTTTCACAAAAAAGTAGCAGAGTATTGCGAAAACTGCAACTCTCTATCCTTACTCGTAAGTGAGATACCCCGTAATATCATCGAAAATGGGACACCCTGTACAGGATGTCTACGAGGGACATTTTTTCTACATACTTCGTTACTACCGAGTTTTCACAAAAAAAGATTTTCCTGTTGAGTGTTTTTTCGAACACTTGCTGCCATTTTTGATATTATTGGTTTAATGGATGATGTTCAATACGCAACAAATTTGCACAAGAAAAAGACCCAATATCTTTAATAAATTTATAAAATAGGTTATAGTCTCTTACTTACTGTTAATTGCAGGTATTAAATCGCCTATTTCAAAACCTGCAACTTTTTGCTAATCAATAAAACAATGAAATTAGATAAAGTTTCAATAGCAATCATATTTCATTAAATAAAAAAAAAATAATGCAATATTTGCCATATTTAATTCATTAATATGAAATACTACATAAAAACGTAATACTGTTTTAGTAAGATAACATTATAGTCCTATGAAAAGACTTATTTTTCAATTAATTATGGAGTAAATGTGGTGCCCAATGAAACGTTCTATTTGATTCATTCAATGAGATTCAATGACCCTATATATTTAAAACAATACTAGAGTAATATCATCTTTTAAATATAAGCTTTCATTTGATCAATTATCACTATTTTTGAGAAATGCTCACCGTATCATTAAATTAATTGGTATATCTTTGGAGAACGATAACCTACTTTCGTGGCTACTATCATAAATATTTTGCCTCTATTATTAAATGGTTGTAGAAAAATAATAATGTAAATCACTAAGTTACTTAGCTAGTTTTTAGCTTTGTTTTAATGCTGTCATTAATATAATTTTTACACGTGGGATAAAAATATTTTTTTCTACTACCGTGCGTAAAGTACTCACTTTACGCACTCTTTAAGATTCGTAAGATTTACCTTTTTAATGCAGTGCGTAAAATAAATTACTTTACGCACTAGTGCGTAAAGTAAATGTGACATATCTTTTGACATTTAGTTTATACTTTGTCAAGATCCTTTATATACAGTTTATGTCATAACTGACCACTTGTTTCACAAAATAATACAATTTTAAAAGTTCCTACCACATTTAATATTATAAGTAAATTACAAAATGCCTTTAAAATAAAATGAATAATAATTAATTAACATAAGTATGATGCTACTCAGCGGCCGGCCGCCGCCGCCGCCGCGGCGCCGATCGCGTCGTAGTTGCATTTTCTTTATCATCAAGCTACCACTGTCCTCTGACTATCATCTTTCGACTTTAAATTTGACGCGCTTCATTAAATTTTGTTTCCAGTTTGACGGTTCGTTTTGGGTTCGACATATTTATACCAAATTGTTTCAAACTAATCAATTTAATAGTGTAATTTTATTGTTGCTGCAATGGGTAAGTTAATATACTAGTACCGACATTAAATTTTACGTGCGTCATATTATATTTTATTTTAGTTTGGAAATAAAATTATTTGACATGAATGACTCAGACTCTTCTAACTTAGATATTGATTGTACCCCACCGGACGTAGTTTCGTTAGCCCAGAAAGCATCTTTACATTTGCTTCCAGTGAAATCTGTCACTATTTATGAGCAACAATATAACTTGTTTATGGATTGGTGTAAAACGAAGAACATTTCGAAGTTTTCTGAAAATGCATTGTTGGCATATTTTGTAGAAGAATTAAGCACCTATAAACCCTCCACACTTTGGTCAATTTTTTCAATGTTGAAATCTACTTTAAAAGTGAAAAATAACGTTGACATTTCCGCCTACCACAAATTGGTGTCATTTTTAAAACAGAGAGCAAGCACTTCAAGCCAAAGAAATCCGGAGTTTTTGAAAAGCATCATTTCATAAAATTTATTGTGGAAGCCCCAGACTCAAAGTTTTTATTAGTAAAAGTAAGTCTAAATAAAAATATATATGTATATATTCCTACTTAAGTGGCGCCATTTTTCACAGAGTATTTAGCCCTATTTTAATATTTTTTATTTTTAAGTGAAAATGCGAAACAAAACCTTATATAATTGATATATTTCATTTTATTTCTTATAGGGAGTTTCCATTAGGTACAATGCAATATTAAAAAAGGCATACAAAATATTCCGTTACCGTAAATAAATAAATATTGGATAAATCATTCTGGTGATTTTTCGATTTACGTAAAAATCGCGAATAAATATGAAAGAATATACAAAATTTACACACTTTGAGTGTGATGACTGATTTTTGTGGATACTTCTCATTTTGATTAAAAGTGGCATGCTATGCGGACTATGCGCAATGAATCTAGAGCAAGCATGCTTTAATTTAATGCTACGCCACAAAAAAAAATGTGATGATTGCAAAATTGAAAAGGCGCATGGAAAAGGTCAATATTTTATTGTATTTTACTTGCCATTTTATAATGTAATTCCGTATTTATTGATTTGTGTATAATAGTTTAGAAAAAGAAAACAAATTGATATTATATTTTTTGCAATAGAACTCCCTGTTATTACATTCCTCTGTTAGCTGAATGATTCCATTACGAAGTCTTTTTAATATAAATGCAATAATATAGAGGGTGATTCACTTTTTATGTTTGGAAATTTGACATTTCATTGTTAATAGAGTAACATAGTGATCATATGAATATGTGTTGTAGGTAAAAATTGATAATTATTAAGGTTTTGATAGCACAAATGTGTTCTAAATGTTCACTGCTAAAACTATTACCACAATTTGTACCAACAACACATATTATCACAATTTTACCCTGTTAATACTGAAAGAGTTCAAATTCTGAACATAAAAATTAACTACCGTGTTTAATGTTGTAATGTGTGGCTCATAGTCAACCTATTCTTATTCGCAGATGAATTTTTAGGTTGCTTTTATTATTGGAATTTGCGGAGCATGCCGTAGAGAAGAGCTTATGAAAATGTCTATACACGATATAGAAGACAGGGAAACAGTGCTAAAAATAAAAATTCCTGATTCAAAAAATGGAGTAGAGCGAATATTCACTATTCTAAATCCAAATAAAAATATAGATTTTTTGTCATACATTAGAAGATATATTACATTAAGACCATCTGGTATTAACACGCCAAGACTATTTTTAAAATTTATTCGAAATAAGTGCACAAAGCAACCTATTGGTATTAATACATTTGGCAAGATGCCTTCTATAATAGCTGAATATTTAAATTTACCAAATCCTACTCTTTACACCGGACATTCATTTCGGAGGTCATCTGCTACAATGCTAGCCAATTCTGGCGGTGATCTACTAACTGTCAAAAAACACGGAGGCTGGAAATCTTCCTCCGTAGCAGAAGGTTATGTCGAGAACACAATTAGTAAAAAAGTTGACGTATCAAAAAAAAAATTTAACAAATGATATCGCGTCAACCCAAAGTAAGGGAAATAATCAAGAATCGTGTTCAACTTCATGTGTTTCCGACTATTCAACCTGTGAACCAGTATTGCCCCGTTTTGAACAAAACGAAACAAATAATACTACCTATAATCTACCTTTAATATCCACACCAAATATTATATCCAATAACGGTGTAATTTCCGAAAATTCACATTCCGTTCTTTCGAAGACTCAAGGATTACCGTTTAATAATTGTACTTTTGGTAACTGTAATTTCAACATTAATATTTCCCACAAATAAATAAATGTACCTATTATCAGAATGTAATTAATTCAATTTAGCTTAATATATTAAAATATCAACAATAATTGTCTATTAATTAATCACACATATTATTTCTAATTTTCATTATTAAAATTTACTTATCTTAACATTTGAAACAATAATTAACATGTTTTTATTCATCTTTACTTTACACACTAGTGCGTAAATTATTTTTACTTTACGCACTAGTGCGTAAAATAATTTAGTAATATTTTTATTTTTTTACATATTTTTCGGTAGTAGAAAAAATTTTGTATGCTACTCATGTGTAAAGTACCCTTTTTTTATTCATGGGATTGTCGCATTCGCCTATGGCTCATGCGACAATATTCCCATTTATAAAAAAAGGGTCACTTTACACACTTATTGCATAAATAACTATTATGTGATGTTCTTTGAATAATATAATATAGACACATCTCTCACACTGCCTGACAAGTTGACTAAAACACATTCTGAAAAACTTTTTTTGGATAGAAACATTATGTATTGTGTTTGGATGCAGTGTGCTTATATAATTATTAGATTCTTCTACTCGTGTGATATATTATTTATGCAACACCCTAATGATAGTCATGTTTTAGAGAAATAAACTAATAAATAACACTTGTAATAAAGGAAGTAATTTTATGAACAAATAACTCGAATACCTATACCCACGCAATAAGTGTTGAATTTCGAAGTTACTAACTTCCTCTATGTTTAGCATACATATAAGCTTGAAAGCTAAAAATTAAGTCGGTTACAGTTAGGATCATTTTATCGAACAATGCCGTAGGGGTATGATACAATCGTTGTATAAACAGTTTTGACAAGAAGATCTGTCTTATTTATCGCACTATTTTTTAAGACTTCTTTTTGCAAATACCCATAAGATAGTAAGTTACGCGCTTACGCGCCTACGTCCTACTATTGCAAAATAATTAATCTACACTTTTTTACTTAATAACCTTTTCATATACCAGAAAATCACCATGCCGAATATGTTGATTACCGTGTTTTAGCTTTTAGCTAATATAGACAATACAATGCAACGGTTCTGAAGATAGATTGATAGATACACCAATCCCTTTTTCCTTATAAAAATCTTTGGGTCTGGATGATATGTATCGAAAATTATCATATATTTTAACGGTTACTTGGCAACACTGCACAAGTTAAAAGTTTTTGTAGCACGTTAGCAAATTCTTTTAATCACCAATCGAAACAAGGGCATAGTGCTCCAGATGGAAGTGAAAATCCCTTTAATTTGAGTTATTTGAGGTACAAAATACTCTTTGGAAATTTATTTCAAAATGAAACTAAACAATACAATACATATAAGAATTAAACAACTTCCAGATCTTTTTTTTATTATGTCTCTGGTTCTTCTAAAAAGCTTTGAAAGGGAGCATTTTATTTAATATTTATATTTTCATATACTTATATCTCCATATATTTTGAAGATATTCATGTCATTTTGGTAAAAAACCTCATCGGATTGTTTGGTGGTTTACATATAAACCATAGGTTTCACATTACCATTTGAAACTGTACAAGTATAAGGCCAGCATAAAGCCATATAAAGCCAAACTAAAAATATGGCGACGGATTATGGGTTAACTATGGCGAAATATTTCATATTAGCTGTAAAAATGCGATAATCTAGAATTTTGTGATAAAAACTTTTTAAAGTGCTCTGGAAGTAATAACCTGTACCTAACCTCAAAGACATTGATTACTTGAAACAATAAACAAAATTACTAAAGGGCATTATTGCCGATAAAGAAACTATAATATCTGACACAGTGTGCATAATTAAAGGTCTAGAGGAGAAACTGGCCCAGGTATCAGATAGAGATCGTCAAAAAATATATCTCTAGGGACTCGGCAACAACTTCATCCAAATGATTCAAAAACACCTCAAAACTTATACAATCATGAAAAAGGCAAGAACAAGACTCAAAAGCGTGGAGAAAATACTAACCTAGTAGAAAGGCAATCTAAGAAAACGACTTATAAAGAACTATGAGTGGTACAACTGAGAGCAATGTATGATATTATCAACCTGGAGACATACAACAATGATAACATAAATAATGCCGAACTGGGATTGGAAGGCTTTAGAGAAGTAACTTATAGAACATCCAAGAAAAATAAGGCAGACATCCAACAAAATAAGCGGAATACTGGCAACGACAACAACACTGGTTTGTGGATTTCATGGTATAAACAAAAATGCTTGGTTATACAACATTCGAGTCAAGAGGGACATCTCAGCAGATGCAATAAAACAGTGAAAAGCAAGTTGTGTTGCTCTCCGCAATAGGTATTAAGTGTAAAGGAGCTTTAGACCAAATTATATTAAAAGAAATGATCGGAGTTAATTTAAAATATCTGGAAGAAGTCTATCAACTTAATCTGTGACCAGAGATCGTTGGCGTTGGTTTCTATCGATTTGACTTCAGGGAGTAGACAAAGTACCAAAATGAGAACATGAAAACTCAAAAATCAAAGATGAAATTTAACCGAGGAGAAAATTTTTTCTCAATCCAGAACCTAACCGAGGATTTATCTATCAAAAACAATCGTAAAACGCCAATATACCACAACTTACTTTCATAACATCAGAAGTTTAACTAACTAGTTTAACTAATAAATTTGAAGAATTGTCAGTTATACTTTAAAATGGCGATTTTGACATAGTTTGTTTATGTGAACATTGGCTGCACTCTGATAATATGGACCTGTATAAGCTACACAATTTCACTGTTGCCGAAAAGATCGCCAACACGGAGAAGTAATGATCTACACTCCAAACAACATAGAAACAGATGTTATTCACTTTAAACGAAAATGAACTGTGAAATCATATTGATAGCCATCAAAGAAATTCATATGATAGTTGTATGTATATATCGGCCGCCGACTGATAATTACAATATATTTCTAAATTTATTTCATGAGTTTCTATTCATTTTAGAGAGTATGGAAACATCTCTTTATGCTTATGGGAATTTTAATATTGAATTATTTGACAAAAAAAGTCAGTTATAAAATTCAGAACTTTTAGTACAAGTGCAGTTTAAATGGCATTGATTGTGAAAAAATGTTGACTTATCATCACGTTTTTTTTTATTGCAGTAGCACACACGAAGGGAGATCCTATGGCGCTCGACGAGCGGTGTGTGTGCGAAGATGTTGATTGACACGGTTCTTGAATAGTTGTCGGTGGTAATTAGGGGGGAACCTTGGGAGTGAGTTTAACAGTGATGCAGTGCGCTAGACAAAGGAGTTCCTGTAAAGCGATGTTCTAGGCGTTTCCAGTTGTACGACGAACTGGTGCGCAATTGCCGTGTGTCGTGTCTGTCTGACAGGCATTGCCAGGGGCGGGATGAGGTGAGCCAAATCCTGGGAACATCTACCGTGAAAGTATCTGTAAAACAGGGACATCTCGTCCACATGTCTGTGGTGTTCCAGGCATTGCAGATTCCGGGTCAACCCCGGGTCACCAATAAGACGAGGGTGTGCTTTAGTCCGGCACCTCAGATGTGTGAGAAATATTTTAAGTACGGTCTTATTTGCGCTTTGTAGAGCAAGAGCAACTGCTGCAGTGTATACAATTTTTGTTGCGAAATAGCGCAACAAGCTTCTGGGACGCTGATTTTGCGATGTTAGCAACGTGGTCATGCCAGGACCTATTTCTGTTGACCGACACACCCAGTAGTCCGATTGACGAGGATGAAGGAATGGCCGATCCTATCATAATGACGTCAGGGCCCGCCGTATTGGCCCTCTTGGTAAACGTGGCTGCTTAAGTATTTGCTGTATTGAACTGGACCAAATTTCTGTCGCTCCAATTTTTAAATTTTTCCAGGTCTTGACTAATTGCTGTAATCTGCACCTGTCTGCGGTGATAAGTCTCAGTCGCTGGTAAAGATTTTTCTGATCTAAATTGGGAGACAAGGGAATTGGGAGACAAGGGTCGTCTGTAAAACTGAAAACAGGATTATTCGTTTCGTTCAGCAGGTCATTAATATAGATGAGGAATAGAGTTGATGAGAATATTGTGCCCTGAGGCACACCCGCGTTAATGGTGAATCTGTCTGAGATGTGTCCATTAACTGCAACGTGCAGAGATCGGTTGTTAAGGAAACCCGGAAGCCAGCTGCAGAGAGAGGCTGGAAGTCCGAAGGACGGCAGTTTGTTGAGCAATCTATCATGCCAAACTCTGTCGAATGCCTTCGAAATATCCAACCCTCGAGGCTCTCCGTGGTTTTCAATTGCCCTACTCCATATATGAGTGACATAGGCCAATATATCTACTGTCGATCTCTCTTTGCGAAAGCTGTATTGATTAACGCTGATTATTTTGTTGTTCTCGAGGTACTTGAGTAGTACCATTACTTTGGAGATTATGGGAAGGAAGGCAAATGGGCGATAGTTTGAGGGCGTGGTTTTCTTGCCTTTTTTTGGGACAGGTTGCACTCGAGCGACTTTCCAAGAAGACGGGTAAATCCCTTTTCGGTAAGACAGAGAAAAACTCCGGAAAAAACGGATGTTAGTTCATGACGATGGCAGGTATTTCGTCCGGTCCTGATGCCTTTTACGTATCTAGTTCTTTAAGGATTTTACGAACATCACGGTGATGAAACTTGAGTTCTGACATGGTAGTGTTGATTTTCGATATGGTGGGGAGAGCCTTGCCTTGGGGATATCTAGACTAGAGTCTAAGTAGGGGGGAATCCTATGGCGAAAACTTTTTGGCGAGCATGTTTGCTTTTTCCTTGGCTGTAGTCGCCGTGATGCCACGTTCGTCTCTCAAAGGTGGGAGAGACGGTTTTGTAAAATTATTACTTACTGCCTCTGCTACCGACCAGAAATTCCTGAAGCTACTGGGGCATTGCAAAAATATATTCCTGATCTTTTGATTCTGTTTGTCATTTGTTTCGTCGATCACACGTTTGCATTCGTTTCTCACTTCGACAAAATAATTGCGATTTTCAGCGGTTCGACTTTGCTGCCAGTACTTGTAGGCTTGCTGTTTCCTACCTTTCGCATCTTCTATCGAACCAGGGCTTTCCTTTTGACGGTGACTTGATGGAATTTGGGATGTATGCCTCCATTACTGAGGAGATTACTTGCGTAATCTCTTCATAGGAGACTGACGGGTCATCAGTGCCAAAGCAGACGTCTAGCCAAGGAAAATCTAGGTAGAACTCACTTAGATCGTCCCAGATTGCAGAATAATTGTAGTGACAGATTTTGCAAGGCAATGGTGAATCCTTCTGTAGAAGGGAGTACCTAATGTCGGACCAACTGTAATTGTGTACTGGTCAGGGCGGCGAATTCGTACCTCTCTGAGATTTGAGTTGGTTCGTCTACAAGTTGGGTAAGCCCGCAGCTGATGGCAAATAATTCAGCTTCTCTACCTTCATTTTCGGTCTTGTTGTGATGTTGAGCCAGTTAGTGTTGATGGCATTGAAATCTCCCATAACGACTATTTCTGAATTGGGGTGATCGACCTGTATTGAGTCAAAAGTAGTAGCTAGTATTGTAAAAAAGCTTTGGTAGGCTCTATCGCTCGGAGGGCGATAGAGACACCATATAAACTTGGTTAATCCCTTGGCGGTCAACTTGGGTCACATGACGTCAAGTTTGTTCGGTTCGAGTGTTTCCTCAGGGTGACATGAAAGGTTGCTTCGGATAAAAATGCATATTCCGAACTTATGTTTAAATCGGGTATCCTGGTTACGGGATAGGGGTAGTTTACCGTTGTTGTTGTAGAACACACTTGTGTTTCTGTAAGGGTTATTATGTATGGTCTAATTGTTTGTAGAAGTCGGTGTACCGAATTTATGCTTGTATTTAGGCCTTTTATGTTGCCGAAATATATTCTAAATTGATTCAGTATCTTTGCTGTCTATGAAATGCGGAATGAAGGGCTGCCAGGACCACCCGGGCGCCGCGGCGCTCGGCGATCCGAATGGCCGGGGAGTTTGCCTCTGGACTATTTCGATCCTGGAAGCACCAGCATGTCCATTTATTTCTACTGTGGAACCCGGAACCACCAGCGTGGAAGCGAAAAAGTGAATCGGAGAAACCACTTAGCACTTCCCAGTTCTGGTGGGGTGGTCTATCACCGGACGATGCGAGTGGGCCTATGCATCTACCACCTAGGGCCGCTTTCACTGGAAGCATCGGTCTCAGACTCATTCTTCTGGCGGTCCCTAGTCTGACAGGGGTAAAAATGGGGTTTGTTGGGTCACTTCCCAGTAATCGGCTCCAGACTTTGTACTTTGGTGTTCTCAACGAGAGGGCGATGGAATTTGATGGGCTACATCCCGTGGCAAACTTCGAATGGCGAATGCGTCACTCTCCGTAATCAAACTTCTCTCAACAGTTTGACGTTCCTGTCTGCTAACACAATGCAGCCCCTCTTATCAGAATCAAGCTCCAGACTTTGTACGGTGTTCTTCAGCCTGGGGGAGGACGATGGGATTTGATGGGCCACATCCCGTGGCAACTCGGAATGGCGGAGCCATCACTCCCCGTAATCAAACTGCTCTCACCAGTTTGACGTTCCTGCCTGCTAATGCAATGCAGCCTCTCTTGTCATAAACTGTTATTCATCAGCTCCAGACTTTAAGCTTCGGTCTTCTCCAGCCTGGGGGAAGACTATGAAATTTGATGGGCCACATCCCGTGGCAACTCGGAATGGCGGGGGCGCGGGCGTAAGTCCCCGTAATCAAACTGCTCTAACCAGTTTGATGTTCCTGCCAGCTAATACAATGCCGCCCCTCTTGTGACAAACTGTCATTGATCAGCTCCAGACTTTGGACTTCGGTGTTCTCCAGCCTGGGGAGGATGGTGGGATTCAATTTTGATTTAAAAAAAAATGAGAGGTAGTATAAATTGCTTAGTCGACCTAGCTAAATAAACAATGTTAATTTATAACCTGAAATTACAGAGGCTAGGAACACATACAGAAGAAAAAATATTGAACATAAAAAAATCAATTACTCTAAGCCAACTGTAAATCTAATAATAAGCAAAAAAATTGCATGTAAGATCCTTACTGAAAATAAGTCAAACCATTACCAGCTCAGCTATCATCTGATTTTAGTACATTTTTTAATATATCAAATAAATTGCCCAACACTGGTCAGAATCCGACTACAAATACCTCAAAATTTATTATTAACCAAAATGATATCCTCCTGTCTTCTGTGACTGAAACTGAAATTGACTCGATAATAAAGAAACTGTCTAAGAGCCCAACCCAGGATCTCTTTTGCATGAGCAATATAATAATAAAACAGTTAAGAACGGGTATTCTAAAACGTCTAAGAATGTTAATAAATAATTGTTTTGTACATGGTGAATTTCCAAGAAAACGGAACACCTCAAAAATCTGTCCAATTTACAAAAAAGGGTGATACGGGTGAACTTGGAAACTACCGCCTGTATTCGATTATTCCACTTTTGTCCTAACACTCCCAGTAAAGTTGTCGGAGATCGATCTGCTGTGCAGGCGATCACCAGCCTGGTGCCGGATATAGTTGGAGCATTTGAGAGAGAGGAGGTGTTCTGTGTCTCCTTTTGTGACTTCTTGAAGGTGTTCGACCCTGTCTGCTATGTGGCTTTAACACATAAATGTTTTTGCATTCTGGGTCTGAGGCTGTTTAATCGCCTACCGAAACGTATAATACGATCCTTTACAGTCCTACAGCACTAAGCTATATTAGCCGCTTCTGATTGGTGAATTAACGTCACTTAAGATAACTGTTAACACTCCCTCCGCCGCCTCTTACTCCAGGGCGCAACCAACAAAACTAACTCAAACTAAGCCAAATTTACAAGAAAGAAACCTAACCTTAAAATCATTTAAAAAAATGCCAGCGACGGGAATTGAACGCGGGCATAATCACAGAATCTGACTACTGCACTACTAGACCTGTCGTAATAAATTCACCGGACCGTAGATAAGGTGAAAGTGACAGTAACACACCAATCAAAAACGGCTAATATAGCGTAGTGTCGGCTGACTGTAAAGGATCTAAAAACGCTACTGGTCCCTCCCTACTAAAACATTTAAGGTATGACAACGGACATTCTAACTGAAATGTGTCCCTATAATATTGGGGGGTATTTTGAGACCATTGATGAAAACTGCCTGTTTTTGGAGTTGATGTGAAGGTGTTTGAAATAAACATTTTAACTTCAATGCATATTCAATGCGTATGTAGGTATAAACAATTTAACATTTTATATGTGTGTTCTTTACAGTATAGTATACTTAAGTTAGCTAAACCTTTTATTTTATATATTTCACAATTTAGCATATCATGTGCGTGATTTCTACAATGAAAGTAAGCTAGTTGAGCAGTTGACTAACTTGGGAAAGAGTTGTAAATTTTCATAGACAAACACCGGAAAGTTACAGGAACGGGCAGAAGTTACTCTAGTTCAACATTAATAAAATATATCTGGAACCTTTCACTCAATTCTCTGATTTACAAGTTGATTTTTCAGGAATGCTGATGGCTTATTAACATTTTTGAATGAGTCGTCTTTATATCAGATACCGAGGCGGAAAAAATAGTAAAGGAGTTTTCAGTAATTGATATTGAAAAGATTTTATTATGCCAAATTATAGCCTGATCTTCTCTGAACGCTGTTTTATTCCCTCTGATATCTCAATTAATAGAGAAATACAGCATTTAGAGAAGCTGTTAGGTCCCTGTAAGTTTAATTATATTTGAAGAAAAAATATAGCAATTCCTGGTTGAAGTGCTACTTGGTGCTTGTTGCGGAAACTATCTATAGTCTAATTTAGTTATCTAACTGTAAGTTTGTTTATATCGTCGATTATTGTCAAAGTCAAGAAATCAACACCCACTATTGTAGTTGTGAAAAAAAAATGATAATGGTGATATGTCTCCTGGTACTGATGTCATAGGTCCAAGGTTCTGGTTACAGAGCCGCTTCGGTTCGTTTTGAGAGATTATGTGACCGCCAAGGAGAAAAACAAGACCAATTAAATTTTATTCCTGCTCTCTCATATAGTGGAGGCTCAAGTTATGGTTTAGGGTGGCATATGCTTAAGGGCACGGACAGATTTGGTAGCCATTGATCCTGCTTAAAATGCAGATCGATTCATACGAGATGTTATGCAAGAGCATGACAAACCTTTTGTCCTTGTATATCGAAGAAAACTGCGCTAATGCCCAACAACTCCCGCCCTGACGTGGCTTGACGTTGCATTATATTTCCAGCATCAGCATTTTGAATAAGGTCTAATTAACAACAACGGATTGACATGCAAGATCTCCATTATGTTAATCCGATCGAACATATCTGAGATATGCTTGGCTTGGATTAACCTACATGCATTTCAACGTAGGTACCGAGTAAGTGAGAGCTGTTCTGGTTGAGACTTGAGATAATCTGCGTCAAGAAACGATTGACAAATTATCAACAAGCAAATCCGTCTAAATTTTCCTTGTTTATTAAATGCACTTTTTAGACCATGTATGGTCCATAGTAATTGACGTATCAAAGCAATTTAAAATAAAATTATTCAAAAAGATCAGGCTACAATTTGATATTATAAAATGCTTTTAATTTCCTCATGTTAACTCCACAGGGTGACTTCAAAATTACTGAAAAATCGATGCTTTCTTTCCGTTTCTATATCTGATATAAAGGCGAATCATTCAAAAATGCTAATGAGCTTTCCAGAGGAAGCTGTAATTCAATAAAAAATATCAAAATCGAGTGAAGGGATCCAGAGGGAATTGACGTTAACATTGGAGTAAATTCTGCTCATTCCAGTTTTAATTTTTAAAACATTGGAAATGTTTTTGTTTTCCTAGATCTCAATGTAATAAGCATTGCATTCTGCTTCGGCATATTCAATTTATCTTTGTGAAGGACTGTGATTTTTTTTTTAGTTAATTAGGTATGTTCTTGTGACACTTTTTAATTCTTATGAAAGATGTAAGTATACCTATAGCACCTCCCATATATAAACTGAAGAAAAATTTAATTGCACTTTTTTGTCATAGTTATAGTAATTTCTTTTTCGATTTTAATTCCTCTTTAGCCAGAAATGGCCGAAAACCAAAAATGTTTTTATTTCAATCTAAACTGAAAACTCACATCAGAAGATCGATAATAAAAAAAAAAACAAGGCAAGAAACTGCAATCCTATGTTTACTAAGTTGAACTAATTGGCCCTTCAAAATATCTAAAACAGTAATTGAAATTAGGCATAGAGTGTCCTACGCTTAAAATATTTCATAAATTTTATAAAGGCTTTTATATAGGAAATTATCACTGGTTACTTTATTTCGCCACTTGATTAAGAGCCACTTAGGCATTTACAAATGTTTCTTAAATTATACCTACATCTATAAGTAAAATGAATTTTGGATAAGTTATGCCGCAAATTGGCTTTGTTGAATCATTGACTCACATATTATATGGTACTTTTTTAAATCATATAACTTATAATTTATTGAAATTAAGCTGTTATCGAAATACTAACATATTAATGTTATTCTTTGGACTACTACTGATAGCAGTCTTAGTACATGTTATAAATGACATAGTTAGCTCAATCTTCTCTCGTTTTTTTATATTCTAGTCATTTATGTCACCTATCACTGTTTAACAGTCTATAACAGATATAGAGGCGGAAATAAAGCATCGATTTTTTAGTAATTTTTAAGGCAACCTGTGGAGTGAAAAACTGGAAATTAAAACAAATATATAATATCAAATTGTAGCCTGATCTTTTTGACTATTTCATTTTTTAATTGCTTTGATATGTCAATTATTATGGACCATACAGGGTTTAAAGAGTGCATTTAAAAAATAAGGGAAATTACTGCGGTTTTGCTTACTGATAATATTGTCAATCGTTTCTTGGCGCATATTGTCCCAAATTCCACCCAGAACACCTCTCACTTACTTGGTACGTTGGAATGCATGAATTCTGAAGCTTAGCCGTCTGCCACATATTCCAGACATGTTCGATCGGATTAACATCTGGAGAATATGCAGACCAATTCACTGCTATTAATCACACGTTATTCAAAATATTGGAAACACAGCGCAGGGTCCAGGCATAACCACGTCATGAAAATCGCTAAGCCAGCAGCACAAAAGCTACGAGCAGTCTATGTGGTAAAAAAATTGTATTTATCACATCCGCTTACTGCTCTATAAGGCCCAGTTTAGACCATCTCTGGAATACTGTTTCCATGTGTGGCGCTCAGCACCCAAACACTAGCACAAGAAATTGGATTCCATACAGACGAGAGCAGTCCAGTCCGTCTTATGGATGACCCAGACTTGACTAAAGACCTTGATACCCTTGAAATCGAAGAAAAATGGGGTACTTGTCTCTTTACTATCGATACTACGACGAAAGATGTTCGAACGAGCTGGCACTTATGATTCGGTCCAGGGTTGAGCCAAACAGAAACACCAGTTGCGAACACGTAGGACGTCGCAGTTATGGTATTCCTTTTTTTATTGAGGACTGTCCCGCTCTGTAATATATGAGCCATGTAAATCATACTTTAAGCATATCCTACATATTACTTATATTTGCCTTGGTTTGAACATTTACCGATTAGGTACATTAAATGTTTTGAGTATGGCGGGAAACATGAAACGTCTTTCTATCAGAGAACAAATTTATTAAAGGCTGATTTTCATATATAGGACTGTGCACCGACTGTGCGCCTACCGTGCACCTACCGTGTCGTGTCCACTGTAAATCAAAAAATTGTATGATCCATATAAAAAGCACTGAAACCCTTATTTACATTTACACATATAGGACTGTGCTACGACCGTGTTGCGGTCGTCCAGTCTTATTGTGAAAATGTAGAAGACCGGCGACGGCCGCAGCATGGTAGGCGCACAGTCGGTGCATAGTCCTATATATGAAAATCAGCCTTTAAACGATGAAAGTGAAAAAAGTTGTTTTACTAGGGAATTGATTGAAGAATTTAAAGTTGGCAACGCTTAAGTGACAATATTATTACAAAATAATGGTAATGGTGAACAAAAAAGAAAGTTTTCTAAAACCGAAGGAGTTGCTGTAAATAAAATTGTTATTAATTGGTATTATAAGGGTTGAAACAAGCATATCGGGGTCAGTAATTCATGCAAAAGCCCTCGAAGTTGCACAGAGCCTAGGACTAGGCGACTTTAAAGCATCAAATGGATCGTTAGAAAGATTTCGTCGTTGGCCCGATATTACCGTTAAGCAACTGTGGAGACTTTGCGAAGGGTAGTATCGTAGATGGAAAAATTTGGAAAGAGAAGTAGTTGGCCATTTTAAATTACTGATTTGTATAATACAGACGAGACGGGCCTCTACCCAACGAACATATGCCTTGAAAAATAGTAAATGATCTGGAGAACACTGCAATGCTCCAAATTACAATTTTGTTCTGTGTAAATATGAAAGGAGAAAAGGAGTAACTACTTATGATAAGTAAAAGCAAAAGTTCTCGATAAAAAAAGCGTGGATGGCAGGAGACATCATTTGATAGTAAGATGAAGAGGCAGAATAGGAAAGTGGTATTGTTTTTAGATAATGCAACATATGAAAATGGTTTTGATAATTTTTCTGGGAACTATATTATTATTAAGTATGTGCGTTTTTAATCATTTAAATTCATTAAATATTATAGTAGGATTATGCCCTTGATTACTTTTTAATGACAGAGCTAAAACTCTAATTCATTTTCATCATCTTCTTTTTCCTGCAATGGTAAATTAGTTCACGAAATCCAAGTTATGAATTTTTATGTTTTAATATACATGGAATAATCACCTTCCACATGCTCCACATAATATTTTCTTTTCAACCTGCACTCTCAAACTCTCAAATATATGATTTAATCATACACAATTAAGCTAATTTGATTTAACTACGCCCGTGAGGTATCACATACGGAATGTTATTAATTTGGAATAGATATGTGGTTCTAAGCGCACAGGAAACCTGATCTAAAACTAAATTGCGTTAATAACTTAATTATTTACTGTCATCATGTAAACAGGCATATGTTGTTCGAATGTTCTAAAGGAAATAACGTGGTGAGGCGAAGACATATGGTTTATTTTCATAGAGCCGCATTATTGGCTTTTAAAGGGAATATAAAAGCGATAATTGATGAATTTAAACGTCAATAAAGTTTAGTAATAATAGTTGTGACATAGTAACTTGCTACTATTATTTGGCTTTGAAATATCTCACAGCTTTCAAGCAATGAGTTGAATATAGGGAAATCAACGGAATATTAATAAATGTTCCGATTCATAAGCCAAAGGCAAATCAAGCTCACAGCAATCACTCTCAAAAAGAAAATCATAGTGTCAAGTCAAATACATATAATTGGCATTCATAACCCATGGGCATTCAATACCCTCTCGAGGGTCTTTCACCTTGTCGTCGGTGAGAGGGCTTAGTAACCTCAAATATCCAGAGAACAATGCCGACGGTAGCGTAGCTACTGGTAGGGCCACCCATGTCGGTAAGGTCTCGAAGTGATAGAGGTGAAGCTAAGAAAAGACCACACCCCCCGCAGCGTCTGTCCCGGATCGGGCGGCTGCAAACAGCGTCTGACCCAGAATGGGCGGCTGAAGTCACAGGACACCAACCGGTTTGGCAAGCGTGGGGTCCTAAAAAATGCCAAAACCTCCTTTAAACTATGCAGTCGAACTTAAAAACTAGACTACCCCAGATGAGTAGAGAAAATGTCTCAGAATCTCGTGCTGTTAGTATGACAGCCTGCCCCATGGATTCTGGGGGGGGGGGGAGTTCGAGTAAGTCCAAGAAGAACAAATCAAACAGATTGTATGTTGGAACATACAACATACGAACCATGCGTACGACAGAATACTTAGAAGAACTAGAAAACGAATTGAGCCATATTAAATGGGATATAATAGGTATATGCGAAACCCGAATGCCAGGAGAAAAAACAACAATTCTAAAGTCTGGAAATGTACTATTTCAAGCTAATTCTGAAAACGGACATGGAAATGGTGGAATAGCTTTTATCATTAATAATAAAAGGGTCCAAAGTCGAATAACGAAATATTGCGTAATTTCGGAAAGAGTTATATACGTGATCATGGAGCTGACAGAAAGATACTCTATGCAAATTATTCAAATATACGCACCAACAACCAACGCCAATGATGACGAAGTAGAACAGTTGTATGAGGACATAAGTAGGGCAAAACATCAAGAAATCTGTCATTATGTGATTGTCACTGGGGACTTCAACGCGAAGATCGGCAGTTTGGACAGAAGGGATCAAGAGAGCGACTATATTGGAAAGTTCGGCTTGGGCGACAGAAATAACAGGGGAGATATGCTTTGTCATTTTATAAGCGGAGAAAAACTTTATTGCTTGAATAGCTTCTTTAAAAAACCGCTAAAACGTAGATGGACATGAATTAGTCCCTGCAAGAAAGTTAAGAACGAAATTGATTATATACTTAGCAACAATAAAAAAATAGCTATGGATGTTTCAGTTCTAAATAACTTCGACACTGGCAGTGATCACAGACTGGTCAGGACCGCTCTTCGATTTGATCATAAGTTGGAGCGAAGAAAACTTATGTGCAATTCAGTCTTTCCAACTACGGATGTTTTGCTGAGGCAAAGAGATCGATTTCAACAAGAGCTAGAAAGAAAACTAGAGCCAATCGAAAATATGACCACCCTAGATATAAATGACCTTTAAACAAAGATCACACAAGACATTCAAACAACAACGAAAAAACTATGTGCTAATATCAGAAAAAGCAAGGAGAGTAAACTTAGTCAACAAACTCAAGGCTTAATTATACAAAGACGATAAACCAAGAAAGACTCAGTTGAATATGCCAACTTGAATAAAACCGTTCGAAGGGAAATTCGAAAGGATATTAGGGCATATAATACAAGAATAATAAAACAAACAATCGAAAACAATGCCAATATGCGAGTACTTAGAGCGGAAATCTCAACAGGCAGACAAAAAATAACAAAAATAAAAAACGAAAGAGGCGTAATTATCTCCGATAGACGACAGAATGTTAGGGTGGTAGAGGAGTTCTATAAAAATCTACATTCGTCAAACGTTCCAAAGCCAGACACTCCAAGAACAAAGGTGCTAAATGTGGGTTCAGAAGAAATACCAGAGATTACGACAAGCGAAATCCGCTCAGCACTACAGCAAATGAAAAATAACAGGGCTCCGGGCGAAGATAGAATAACGAGTGAGATGCTGAAAATGGGCGGAGACACAGTGGTAAAATTATTAAAAGTATTATTTAACAAATGTTTGGAAGAAGGCAAAATACCAAAAACATGGCAAAACTCGGAAGTGATCCTGCTGTTTAAAAAGGGAGACAGCACGAATATTGAAAATTATCGCCCAATAAGCCTTCTGTCACACATATACAAACTACTCACAAGAATAATAACAAACAGACTAACAACCAAATTAGATTCATACCAATCAGTCGAACAGGCCGGATTTCGACGAGGTTTCAGCACTATAGATCATTTGCAATCCATGAAACTTCTGATTGAGAAAGCAAATGAGTATAATATCCAAATACACTTAGCGTTTGTAGACTTCCAGAAAGCGTTCGACACTGTTGAAACGTGGGCATTCCTAAGATCATTAGATGAAGCTAGAATTGACACCAGATATTCCGACTTAATAGAAAATATTTATAAAAACGCAACGCTACAGGTCCAGATCGACCCGGACACCAAGACCGAGGAAATTAAAATTAACAGAGGGGTACGCCAGGGTGATACCATGTCGCCAAAGTTATTTACAGCGGCATTGGAAGATATTTTTAAAAACTTAGAGTGGGAGAATAAAGGAATTAAGATCGACGGCTCATACTTAAGTCATCTGAGGTTTGCCGATGATATTGTCCTAATAAGTACCGATGCTGATGAACTGACAAGTATGTTGCATCAATTAAACCAAGCATCTAGTCGATTGGGTCTAAAAATGAACTTGAACAAAACAAAAATTATGACCCAAACTAACATACAAATAATAATCGACAATCAGATAATTGAAAATGTTGACCAATATGTCTACCTTCGACACTCACTAAAACTTGGAAGAGAAAACCAGACCGCAGAGATAACAAGAAGAATTGGACTATCCTGGTGTGCTTTCGGTCGCCTAAATTACATCATCAAAAACCAAACCATTCCTATGTGTCTAAAAAGAAAAATGTACGATGCCTGTGTTTTGCCAGTGGCTACTTATGGACTGGAGACTGCGACTATGACAGAGAAAAGCGCCGACAGATTGAGAAAATCGCAAAGAGCTATGGAGAGAAGAATGTTGGGAGTAACTCTTAGACAAAGAATAAGAAATGAGGACATCCGAGGCAGCACCAGGATAACAGATATTATCGAGCGCATCGCACACATGAAATGGCAGTGGGTTGGACATGTGGCTAGACAGGACTGTGATCGATGGACTGCAAGACTCGTTCACTGGAGACCCAGAGAAACTAACCAGAGCAGGGGAAGGCCTCAAAAACGATGGCTTGATGACATTAAACAACACGTAGGACGACACTGGTTTCAGCTGGCGAAAGACAGAGGTGCATGGAAAAGAGAAGGAGAGGCCTTTATCCAACAGTGGACAGTTACAGGCCGGTGATGATGATGATGATGAACCCACGCAATTTTACCTAATCAAAAATCTAACAGAGTAAATGCTGGATATTTATTTTATTTAACGAACTCTCTTATTAATTATGCCAATCTTCGCAGCAATCGACACATAAATGTATTGGCTTATTTGATCCTTCCCATACGTATAT
>MU182074.1:459570-488955 GCA_016904865.1 Pissodes strobi
CTTAATGGGAATGCTCGATTTTATTAATCAATTGAGGCGAATATCTGTCAGAGAAACGACTTTATTTGTGATAAAAACAAACTAATATTTTTTGTTACAGTCCAGAAGATAAAAATTACGCAATTTTCGGTATTATCATAACTAAACCAACAAAATATAAATAATAGAAATTACAACAGAGCAGTTATAAAGAAATAACTCATTAACAAAAGGAATCAAATCAAATCGAATAGAAAACAAAAAAAAAAAAGAACGAATACTTATTACCTAAATCTTAAAAATGCTAATTAATATTTTTTATTCCAAATCCAAGTGAGAGAGCGCACTTTCGCTCTACAACTCCTGCGTGAATGCATTAGCTTACTAGCTTTGCATGACGAAAGACGGAATACGTTTAAATTCTGAAACCATTCGACTCTTTTTGAGTCAACTCACCGGGTTGACTCTACCGATGCGGCGGATTGCGACGGTATGAAGTATGAATATGCGAATAGAAAGCAACATGTCGATTTAAGAATATTCGTGTCGTCTTGATGTTCTTGTGCCTGTTTTATTTCGTAATAGGTTAAATAGATATACCTTTTTCCATACTTAATGGGAATGCTGATGGATTATATTAATTAATTGAGGCGAATATCTGTCAGAGAAACGACTTTATTTGTGATTTGTGATTAAAACAAACTAATATTTTTTCTTGCAGAGAAAATAAAAATTACAACAACATGAACAAAATATAAATAATATAAATTAAAAGAGAATAATTATAAACAAATAACAAAATGAATGAATACCTATTACCTAAATTTAAAAAAGGATAATTGATATCTTTTTTATTCCAAATCCAAATTTCCATTTAAAAATATAATTTGTGATATTTTGCTTGAAGTCAGTCTTGATCTTTTTTCGCTGACAATTTGGCCCATTTTCGAAAATATCCTTTCACAAGGAACGGACGTACCAGTAACACAAAAACGTTTTATTACTAGTTCATAGAGCCTAGGATACTGCTTCTTCTTATTGTTCCACCAAACCAAAGGATCTTCGTTCCTGCCAAGTATTGGTTCTTTTAAAAAATTGTCTACTTCTACAATACCTGCTGCTGTAGGATTTATTACAATTTTGCTACATGATACTTCTTTATCAAAATCTTGCCATAGAAGAGACTCAAACGCCAATTTGGTTGAGGTTGAAGTACTATTGACATCGCGAGAAGTTGATTGAGTTGATGCAGTTGTTTCTACAATAATATTAACAGAAGAAGCTTTGCGTGTTAAGGATGTGTATGCCACATTATATTTTTCTGCCGTAGAAAATCCAAATTTCTTGAATCTGGGGTCCAGTAACGTTGCTTGTATACATATTTCACTTTCTTCGACATATTTCAAACGTCTGTTAATTTGATCTTTTAAAACCAGTATCATTTCTTGAACTTCAGGTACAGGAATAAAAGATTTTTCATCGGTAAAGTAAGTAGTAAAATGTTTTTTAAGAATATTTGTAAAAACAAGTAACTTAGAAACAGTTGTAATTTTTTCTGCGCTTACTTCATTTGTTATAGCGTAAAATATTTGCAAAATATCGCGAACTTGTTGGATCACTACCCATTCGTGGGATGAAATTGTATTTAGGTCACTATTTACAATAGCCAATGTAGATACAACTGCGTCTTTTATTTCCAAAATACGAAATAACATATCATAAGTGGAGTTCCAGCGCGTTGGTACGTCTTGTTTGAGTTTTAATTTAGGTAATCCCATTCCCTCCTCCACAGACTGCAATTTTGAAAGGGCGGTTGAACTCCTTTTAAAAAACTCCACAATTGATTTGACCTTGCCAATAACACTTTTTATACTATCATTTTTTAAACCTGTTTGCACAATCAGATTTAGCGTATGTGCGAAACAGGGCAGGTGTCTCCATTTTCCCAATCGAATAGCAGTAGTAATATTTGCCGCATTATCACTTACAACGGCCGTAACCTTGTTGTCTAAATTCCAATCGTGTATTTTTTCCTGTAATAACTGGCACAAATTTTCTGCTGTATGCCTTTCATTATATGATATACAGCACAACAAATTTGATTTCAAATTTCCAGAATTTTCTATAAAGTGCGCTGTGATTGCCGTAAACCCCTCATTATTAATTGAAGTCCATCCATCGGTCGTGATGCATACAGCAGTAGCAAGACTGATTTTTGCTCTCAAACCTTGTTCCAACGTATTAAATAATTGCGGAATTAAGCTGTATGCTATAGTTTTTCTACTCGGAAGATTATATCCCGGACATAGCATGTACACAAATTTTCGAAATTCGAGGTCCTCTACAATTCGAATTGGGTGATACTCTTTTACTATCATTTTAACTAACTGTCGGTCATAATCCTTACTCTTTTTTATTGAAATTGGTTTACATGATGTTACAAATTCCGTTATGTGTTGTTGTTTTTGCGGCTGTTGTACATCTCTCGTATAACTATTATCATTATCAGCCTTATTATTATTGTTCGAACGATCATTATCAGATACAGATAAGATACTGGTACTGGCAGCTTCTGTTTTCTGTCGAGAATAAGACTCAACTTCAACACTTTCTACTTGATTTGATATTTGATTTCTATAAATCGGAATTGTTACATGTTTTGTCTTCATATGACGTATTAAATTGAATGTTGACCGATTTGTAAATTTTAATATCTGGAAACAGTACGTACATTTTACCTTATTTTCCCCAGATTCGGAAAAGTGATTCCATAGCTCACTGTTCCTTCTTGAAGACATTTTCTATAAAATTAGTTATAAATATTATATAGTATGCAGTGATTGAAATGTGGGTTAGTTTTATTATAAATTGTTATTACATTCTAATCACTTCATACTTCATAAATATCAGGATATTTCAGTTTTCCAAACACTACTTCCAACTGATTTCTGATTATAAACATGATTTTTTTTTAATTACGTACAACGCCTTGTATTTTATTTTATAATTTTAAATTCTTCTAAATTCTGACACCCAAATTATCTAAGTGTCTAAGTTGTTTTTTAACTATGACGTTTTCAATCAGGATGAAAAGAGTACAAAAAATCACTTGGAGGTACTTTTTGAAAAAAATAAATACCCGGATCGATGTGTTTTTTACTGGGCATGTAACGCAAACTCACTTTAATTTAATGACACTAGCCTTATTTACCGCAACAAAACGTTACTATTAGGCAGTATTACACTATTAGCGTATTTATTATTTTTGATAATCTGATTATCTTCGCGAAAAGCGTCCACAACACACGGCAACAACAAAAACGTTTTATAAAACAATTCGCTCGCGCGCCGCGCTCAAGAGTTTCATCAGCAAACACTGACCAGTGATTCCCCCGACCCCCGACCAGACCACAGGGCACAGACGTTCAGTCGAGAAGAAACTTCTAGAGAGCAAGTGATAGAGCGAACTTTCGGTGTACTCGGTGCGGTGTATTAAATTTATTCTGAAATCATTCGACTCTTTTTGAGTCAACTCTCTGAGTTGACTCTATAATAAGAGTCTGAGTTAATGAGTTAACTCACTGAATAGAGTCACATTGCCCAACCCTACTGGATTGGATGTCTACTTTTAAATCCAACTCGCACATTTCAGCGCAACTGGAATCGTATAGACGGCCACCCCAGTGGTGACAAAACAGTTGTACAGTAAACACGTGTTGCTGGTTTCTGGTTCCTGCGGAATTTTGCAATGATGAAAGGGTTAAATGAAGATCAAATTTTACAATTTGTCACTTTATACAGAAAACAAATGTGTTTATGAGACATAACATCAGAATGTTATAAAAACAAAGCCATGCGCCAATCTGCTTTGCAGAAACTCTGCGGCGATACGCAAATTGATGATTTCAGAGTGGAGGATGTGGAAAAAAAGATAAAAAGTATTCGCTCTGTAAGTGGTAAGTGGTAATGTTTACCAACACAAAGTGAAATCGTTGGCCGAATTCAATTCATTTATAAAAAGTGCGAAGGTGAAGGAAAACACAGGTGTGTATTATTAGACCAATATTGTATTTATTAGTAAAATTTTTTGATGATAAGCAGTGGATAAAAAATACACAAATTAACAATTTTTCAATGAATCATTTTATTTTGCCACGATACTTTTCCTTCTCTCACAAAATGCTTAGTAAATTGAATTCTTTTCCTCATCACATAATCTCGTTACTGCGTTGCTGCATGATACTGTTTAAAGAGGTTACTTCTGATGTCCACGTACCGTCAATTAAACGATGGGTATTGACATCTTCACCGTCTACACAAGAAGTAGTTATATAAGTGCCTGACTTTTTCGTAACCAACTGTGTAGAGAGCAATCTACATACACAATATGATTCACATTATCAAACTTGGTGAAATACCTTTTTTGATAATTCAAAATCGACTTACTAATATTCCAAAAGCGTTTTCGACAATGCGTCTGGCACCCGACAATCTATAATTGTATATTTTTTCTTCAAAACTTAGTCTTTCCCCAGGATATGGTATGTTTTTTGGGGAAATGCCGCATCAGCCACAATCGCTCCTTCTTCTGGCATAAAACAACCATTTTCTAATTCATTATACATGGAAAATTTTTTGAAAATGCCACCATCCGAATCGGTTCCATTTGCTCCCACATTGATGTACAGGGTGGCCCGTTTAAGAGGGGCCTATACCTTATCTCGAAAACTACGGGGGTCGGAAAAAAAATTATATACAAAAGTTGTTCCTAGTAAAATGATCTTTATTTTTTTTGTATTGCTTTAATCGTCACTTTTTTATATACAGGATGGTCGAAGAAAGTTACACTTTTTTAAATGAAACACTCTATATTTTATTACATTTTTGGATTCTACTTAAAATTCTAAGCATATTTGATGTATGATGTTATACCTCTAGAGTTAGTAGTTTCACAGATATAAACAGTTGAAAATCGGTACTTTGACTACTTTTCACCTTGGTAGCAAGAAGACCATTAGAGACGGAGTAAAATTAATTTCACATTCCTATCATAACTTTTCAAGAGCTATTTGACGGTACTAATTGGCAGGTGGTACCATAGGTACCAAATCTAGTACCTCTGTAGGTACCATCAGTTAGCACCTTCAGATAGCTCTTGGAAAGTTAAGATAGGAATGTGGAATTAATTTTACTCCATCTTTAATGGTCTTCCTGCTACCAAGGTGAAAAGTAGCCAAAGTACCGATTTTCAACTGTTTATAGCTGTGAAACTACTAACTCTAGAGGTATAGCATCATACAACAAATATGCTTAGAATTTTAAGTAGAATCCAAAAATGTAATAAAGTATAAGGTGTTTCATTTAAAAAAATGTAACTTTCTTTGACCATCCTGTATATAACAAAGTGACGATTAAAACAATACAAAAAAAATAAAGATCATTTTATTAGGAATAACTTTTGTATTTAATTTTTTTTTCAACCCCCGTAGTTTTCGAGATAAGGTATAGGCCCCTCTTAAACGGGCCACCCTGTACGTAAAACATTAATCATAGTCAACAAGTGCCGTTAATATTATGCTATTTTCTTATTTATAATTAAAATTCGAACTCCGATATTCATAGAAGCCTCTAATTTTTATGTTTTTATCTAGGAAAGGAAAGTTCCACGTTTTCCGAAACCCGTCCTCGATTTGTTCCATTCTTGTCGTGTACTTGGTATCCGTAAGAAATAAAATTTATTTTATTAACAGGACAATACTGTCAATACTCAATCTGAACGTGACGATCCTGAGGACTTTACCCATAGAGACCCTATTGTTATGGCTCCTCGTGAAACATTTACACCAGAACCTCGAAAGAAAAAGAGTAAAATTTCACAGCTATCTACAATTGTCAATAATATGAAAGAGATGCAATATAATTTATCCAAATCAGAAACTAATGAAGATGAATTCGACGTCTTCGGGAAACACGTTGCAAAGCAATTAAGGAACCTTTCTACAGAACAGGCTATCCTACGCCACGAACAAATTCAGAGTGTGATGATAAAATGTCGAAAACACAATTTGCGATATAGAAATACAAGTTATACAGACACTTACAAAAGCGCCAGAACTATGTAATATTCCATTGAGTAGTCCTGCATTCACTACAGACACACAAGCCAGTGATGACTTATATGCGCCAGGACCAAGTAGTAATATGCCATTGTATAGTCCAGCATCTACTATAGACATACAAGCCACAGATGACTCATTAAATGTAATAACCGATGACCAAGAATACATAAATGTAATCCTGGTTTCTTTCAATTAATGCATGATAAACAATGTCATAGATATTTAATAAAAAAATCATTTGTTACCTTGATGCGATCTTTTAATGCCCCTTTTATTTCTTGACATACTTACTTCTGGTGTGATTTTTGAAATATTTGGTTATGGCAATCAAATCTGTAACTATTACCAGTACTTAAAAAAGAAAGAGTGACCTCTAAATTTATTTTCGCAGGTATAGCATCTCTGAACAATGTAATGTTAAGTCGAATATTATTTGAAACGAAAGTTTTCTGCTGTCATTCCCATTGCCAATCTATATTCAGTGGGATCTTCTTCTGTCACCTCATTGTTGTAAAAGCATTGCTGACACTCCTTTTTTATTTCTTTCACTGAGCCAATTTCTCACCCAAATCCGTTAATTTTTTTAGCTCTATATCAACCTCATCAACACTAACATTTGAGCATAACTTAAACATTTTCTGAACTGCGTTCTTCTTGAAATGATACTGTAGTCTTGACAATTCAACAACTTTAAAATGACTCGAGAAAAAAACAAACAAAAAAAGAATATCCAGTCTAGTCCATTCCAGTCCAGCGCTACTGGATTACTGGACTGGAATAATGTAAACAGGGCAAAAGGCAACGGGCATATTACCGGAAAATTGTTAAAAAAGAAAGGACAGACTTTAGGCTTAATGACATATAGTCCAGGCCGTGATTCAGCAGATATTACCAACAGGCGAGGGTGCCTTTGATAACTACAGATATATCGATGAATAAGAAAGTGTCTCATTGAAGATGATAATAGTATTGCTCCTGTTAATGCATTAATTAATATTGAATGTACCTATATAGAAGAAGATAGCCTCTTCTTAGAAACTTGGTGAAAGTTTTAAAATGCAAAACTTTTAAAAGTAAAGCCGATTTATATAATTGAATAGAGAAACCATATGATCGTATTCCTGTATACTCCTAATCAAGCAACAGCTGCTTTATAGTAAGAAGATAATGTCGATGTCTCTTAAAAGATATTTAATGAATCCAATAATTAGTTAAGGAGCTTTTAGTGCTCTCTACTCAATAAGTAGATTAATGAGAAAACGCGTTGAAAAACAATTTGAAAATCGTTCTGTCCCTTACTACACGTTTCTCCATGTGAAAAAGAAAGATTTCGGTCTCAGCATATCTCCAACGAAAACGACAATTCTGGTGTCTGATGACGAAAAATCTCATAACGTGAACCTTCGTCTCTAGTGACGAAAGTAAGTACTTATGAACAATTTTAGATATTAGGCAGTATCATAAAATAATAATTTAGCTACTTATACTACTTATCTATGACAAATTATGAAAATATTATTTTGCGTACCTGATTGTTATGAGAAGCTGAATGTACAACAAAGTATGCATGCTTTGAAAATTATCTTTTGGGCACTGCACAGGCGCAGAATTGAAGGGGGTCACGGGGACATTAAATGTATTTTTATAAATCTGTGGCTGCAATCTTATATTTTTCTTATTCAATTTTATTTTCACATATACTAAAAATCTACCAAACTTTCAAGTACAAATTTAATTGATGAATGAGTAACTAAAGGCTTGACAAATCTCAAACATACTGTGAAAAATCATAAATCGTGAATATAGCGTGACCAATGCGGTCCTCATCCTACATTGGTAATTTTATTAACTGCACCCAAATAGCAATGATTTTCAATAGACCTTATCTAATTGAAAGCATTAACAAGTCAAGAGGTTTTATGAGAGTTCAAAGTGAAAGGTCAGAACACTTGTGAGAATGAATATACCTATGATGCACGTCTGTTCTTTAAAGAGAAGTATATTGATTAAATATAAACGTTTAAACTACATATCAATCGGTTTTGGGCGAGATGGTTCAAATACTGTCAGAATTTCGCGAATAGCTAAAAAATGGCAAAAGGGTATTATTTTAATATTTTTATATCTTTGATAGCATTTATCCCCAAATGCAAAAATATTCCTGTCCGTCGATTAAGCAAAATTATTACTGATGTGTACAGTTTACACAGGGTACTTACTTTGCTGGGTTTTGTTACTGACATGGTCTAAATAGATTATAAAAATTCGCAAATAATATTTAAAAAACAAGGTGAAATAGGTTGCAAAATAATGTAGAAAAACGCAATTAAATAAAATTATTCCAAAGTTTGTTTATTCTAAAACATAATAATTAACTGGTAGGTGCTATCAGACTTTATTTAAAAATAATAATCGAAGACCTAAGCAGATAAAAGTGTTATGTAGCAAAACATTTTTTGGAAAAAATACAAAAAAAAACGTTTTGATTTGCACCTTTTTTTTCTAATATCTAGTTATACATTTTCATTAATAAATTATAAAAACACTTTAATTAAATTATGTCTGCAATATTTGAATTGTAAAAGATCACTTTTTACATATTTACATACATTTCGAGTGATATATCACAAAATTGTAACATAACACATTTATTCACATAAATGTATAGTGTAAGTGTGAGACAAAGCGGTCTTTATCAATTTTAAGTTTCCTTAAATGATGAAATAATTATTAAGCGTTTAGATTAGTACTTGGGGAGCTCAAAACCTGAATATAACCATTTTTTCAAAAAAATTAACAATCCAGCTTTATTCACTAAAGTTTTCAATTATAAATAAAGTTTGTTATATCCTTTGGGGTCTATATTATGATCAGAAAGTGAACAATGATAATATTTTCTCGGTCGTTTTTCATCCTCTACAAGATAATGACTCAAATATTGAAAGAAAAGTGCTGAAGTCTGCATATAGTGCTTTTTTATTTAAATATGATTTTTGATATCATGGTCATCATCATCATCACATTTGTTAATCAACTTTTACAGATCTCATTAAGTTATTCTAATTCGAAAAACTAATCCTATCGATACAGAGTTTCATGTGGCTACCCGCGACACACTCTGCATCCGATCCTATGCAGTAAGCACGGACGCTTTCGAGCTAGAGGCAGAGACAAGGGAGAGTCGCGTATAAATAAATCATCCGAGAGAAAGAAAGCTGCCTTGTCTTCTTTGTCTTCCTTCAAGGCAAGTGAACGCAGATGGCGCATGAGACGGACGCTGCCATTTGCCGGCCAAATTCAAATTAACTATCTTTTCTTTTTCTATATTTCTTCACAATTTGGAGGAGTACTCGCATATAACTCAAAATATCACCTTTCGTCCAGGATCCTCATTTTACCTGGTCCTGAAAATATCAACCCTCTAGCTTAACTGGAACATGCTTAATTAAAAGGGCGTTTCACTTACATGTCTGCAAACGGGAAAACAGACAAAATGATCGAATTTAAAAAACTGAAATCTGCAGTTGACACATTTGATCACCTGTGCAGCCATATGACTTGTTACAAAAACACACACAGGTGACCGCTATGTGTCTTATTTGGAATGACCCTCATGGCCAGTATTATAGTATATTATTTTATATGGAGGAAAAGTGATACTTTTCATGGCGCGCTCGTGTTTAACAGCCGAACGGAGTGAGGCTGGTAATAGAGAGCAAGCCATGAAAAGTATCTTTTCCTCCACATAAAATATGCTGTTTTTTCTTCAAATGTCGACAAATTAATGCAAAAACATCTCTTTTTAATAGTAATAATATCTAATTATTATTAAAGATAAATGGGTTCGCAAGGCGGCTTAGACCACGGTCGTAGGTGGCCTTGCTTAGACCGGTGTCGGTGAATATAATGTAACATAAAGCTGTCAGTGGACACTGTCAACAATAATTATTTTTTTAAGATGCGTCTCCGATTGCGTTTTAATTCCGTATTGATAAGCCGTTATTGAGTAAGTTCGATTAAATAATAACCAATTTGTTCCTAAATTAGTGATTTTTAGAAATGCAGTCACAAATTGAGTGATAAATACAAATTGTAGTTTAAGAAATCTTGAGTTGTTGACGCTTATTTTGTTGTCTGTTTGTATTGTATCTATGTTGCTATGACAACACTTTTACCTCCGCCGGCGGAAAAGTGAAAAGTAAAGCTCCGGCGGAGGAAAAACGAAACTTCACGGCCGCCTACACAGTCGAGTAATGACGGATTTACTGACGTTTGAAGAAAATAGTATATTATTTTATATGGAGGAAAAATGATACTTTTCATGGCGCGCTCGTGTTTAACAGCCGAACGGAGTGAGGCTGGTAATAGAGAGCAAGCCATGAAAAGTAACTTTTCCTCCAAATAAAATATTCTGTTTTTTCTTCAAATGTCGACATATTAATGCAAAAACATCTCTTAATAGTAATAATATCTAATTATTATTAAGATAAATGGGTTCGCAAGGCGACTTAGACCACGGTCGTAGGTGGCCTAGCTTAGACCGGTGTCGGTGAATTATGTAACATAAAGCTGTCAGTGGACACTGTCAACAATAATTATTTTTTTAAGATGGCGTCTCCGATTGCGTTTTAATTGCGTATTGATAAGCAGTTATTGAGTAAATTCGATTAAATAATAACCAACTTGTTGTGCTAAATTAGTGATTTTTAGAAATGCAGTCACAAATTGAGTTATAAATACAAATTGTAGTTTAATAAATCTTGAGTTGTTGACGCTTATTTTGTTGTCTGTTTGTATTGTATCTCTGTTGCTATGACAACACTTTTACCTCCGCCGGCGGAAAAGTGAAAAATAAAAATCCGGCGGAGGAAAAACGAAACTTCACGGCCGCCTACACAGCCGAGTAATGACGGATTTGCTGACGTTTGAAGAAAAAATATTTTTTCTTCAAACGGCAGTAAATCCGTCATTACTCGACTGTGTAGGCGGCCGTGAAGTTTCGTTTTTCCTCCGCCGCTTTATTTTTTCTTCAAACGTCAGCAAATCCGTCATTACTCGGCTGTGTAGGCGGCCGTGAAGTTTCGTTTTTCCTCCGCCGGAGCTTTACTTTTCACTTTTCCGCCGGCGGAGGTAAAAGTGTTATCATAGCAACATAGATACAATACAAACAGACAACAAAATAAGCGTCAACAACTTAAGATTTATTAAACTACAATTTGTATTTATCACTCAATTTGTGACTGCATTTCTAAAAATCACTAATTTAGGAACAAATTGGTTATTATTTAATCGAACTTACTAAATAACTGCTTATCAATACGGAATTAAAACGCAATCGGAGACGTAATCTTAAAAAAATAATTATCGTTGACAGTGTCCACTGACACCTTTTTGTTACATTATATTCACCGACACCGGTCTAAGCAAGGCCACCTACGACCGTGGTCTAAGCCGTCTTCCAAACCCATTTATCTTTAATAATAATTAGATATTATTACTATTAAAAGAGATGTTTTTGCATTAATTTGTCGACATTTGAAGAAAAAACAGCATATTTTATTTGGAGGAAAAGTTACTTTTCATGGCTTGCTCTCTCTTACCAGCCTCACTCCGTTCGGCTGTTAAATACGAGCGCGCCATGAAAAGTATCACTTTTCCTCCATATAAAATAATATACTATTGTCATATACGTCATAATAAATACAGAGATAATGTCACACCAATTTCTCGACCCAGCTTTATGATAGAACTTGGCAAAATTCTCGCCGAGGCCGCCGAGCCCTGGATGCGTCACAGACTGACTCAAATTTCCGCCGTCCATTCACACAGATATTTGTGAAATTTTTAATATTTTATAAGCCGATGACGATGTTTTCATTGTTCAAGTCGTCTTTTAACAACAAATTATTGTAATCACTGCAAACACGCGATCTATGCGGAACACCGAAAATATTGTGGCAGAGCATTGGCTGCTGTGCAGGAAGCTTTTTGTCTGCCTAATTATTGTGTTTTGCCCAAATTTTGTAGACATACTTATCTCCACGGAGGAACTATGATATTGGTACGAGATGACATGCGCAGTTTATACTCATTTGTTGATTGTGATTGCTTTGATTGCCTCTCAGTTGAGAAGGAATTTGAGTTTTCTGTGGTCCGTTCGACTAAGCTAAATGTTTTATTGTATGTTTGTATACATCGCCTCTTTCTGATTTTAACTCGTTTCTGCATAAGTTGGAGTTGCTTCTGTGGGCAATTCTCTTGCATGCATTTATAGTTTTTGCGGGAGATTTAAACGTTGATTTCGCAAATAAATTGAATTTACATACCCAGTTCCCATCAAACCTTTACTCATTGAATTTGTTTATGCATGTAGAGGAGAGGTATACTCGAGTTAGCACTACCTCATCAACATTATTAGATTATCTTTGTACTAATTTTGTCAGAAAGTGTGTTGTAACTTCTGTTGTGAATGCTGGTCTCTCTGACCATGAAGCTATTGTTAGTACTATTAAATTTAAGTTAAGTAACCGGAATGATGGACAGAAACGCAAAGGTAGACTTTACACAGGAGGCAATTTTAATAAGTTTTCACGGCTCTGTTTAAATGAAGATTGGGAAAACATATTTGTTTCAAGTAATCCTCTTGAACGATTTCATCACATTCTTTCAAAGCATTTTTAACATGCATTTCCATTGAAAATAATTAAAAATAGAAAAAGAAAGCCTTGGTTCACTAGGGAGTTAAAAGTTTCATCTCGCAATATGCGTTGCCTTCATTCCCTTAGGAAGTATTTCATTCAGTACCCGTGGTTCATGAGTTATTTTAATAGATATCGTTCGATTTACAGGAGAACTATTAGATTGGCAAAACAAACATATTATGATAGGCGTATTGCAACATCTAGCAACAAACAAAAAGAATGTTGGACTATTGCTAATGAGCTAAACGGGAGATGTCTAGTGACCACGGATTCAGATTTAAGACCTGATGGATTAAATGACTTTTACTGTTCCATTGCTGCCAAACTAAAAAGTACATGCTCTACGCCGACAGATCGCCTGCAATAGCTCAGAGGTTTGAATGTTGCAGAGTCTTTTTTATTTTCAACCGACTGATGCCACGGAGTTCAAAAGAGTATGCTGTAAAATAAAAAAAATAGAAGACATCAGGATGGGATGATATTTCTGTTAGGGTGCTGGAGTGGTAAACTGGTCTTTTTCAACGGGAAGATTCCCGTCTAGTTTAAAATTGGCTAAAGTGATCCCACTCTTTAACCCTTTTCGTCCCGGTGGTTCCACACTGGAACCATAATTCAAAATAATTTTCTATGCGGCCTAGTGAGCGTTGGACGAGACCACTCTTGCACGCTGCGTAGCTTGATATTGCCCACACTAAATCCCAGCCGCACGGGTGGGCTTTTTATGCATGTCACGTTCCGGCAGCACATTTGTTCTGGAATTTCAATGTTTTCAAGTTTATTGACGAGTGTTTATTTCTGAGGATTTACATATCAAAAAAAAGTATTGTGAAAAGTGAATTGAACACTATTTTTGATTGAAATATGGTGATGTGAGTGCATCTATGTATTGAAGGTGTTCGAATTTTCTGTTTGTTCTCTATTACTATTACAAATATTTGTGGTTCCTTTTGGGACCACTAGGGTGCTTGTAATTGATAAGCTTGAATCGAATCTTGGCAGCCAAGTTGTGAAATATCTCACTCGTTCATTGGTCGGGAAATATCACCGTGTTTACACTGACGCGTGTGGAACTTCTAGAAGAGGGCACCATCGCCAGGGTGAACCAAAGGATCTGAGGTCGGAGAAAAGCATGAAAAAGAGAGGTGATTCATACTGGAGAATAAGCTCAAATAAAGGAGTGGTGTATTTGCAGTGGAAAGACACATAAGCAATTTTTATGATCCTAAAGACACTGTTACTGGAAGGATGGAACTTCGACTGAAATTCCATGTTTGGCCTTGGTGAAGGATTACAACATGTATATGAACTTCGTAGATAGATGGAACCCGGTATGTTGGTAGTTATAAAGTGGTTAGAAAGTCGCAAAAATGGTGGCCAAAACTTTTTGGCATTTCGTAGACGTAGCATTGGTCAATGCTTTCATCGTGTACAAAGCATGCTCTCTGCGCGTCAGAGGATAGAATCTAAAGGATTTTCGCTTTGTGGTAACAGGTAGAATGATAGGCACGAGTCCATCAATGCAAAACCAGTTGAAGGTAATCATGCCACCCGAAAGGAGATACGAATAAAGTTGCTCGCATGCCAATTTATGGAACCAAAATTCGTTGTGCACTTTGCAGCACACGGTTGCAACCGCATCGAAGTAGATGAAAGTGCTCCACATGCAAAGTGGGTCTTTGTCTTACCGAGAAAACTAACTGTTTTCAGGTTTTCCATAAGAAATAATATTTTAATGTATCAGTTTCCTAGTGGTGCCATAGAGGCACCACCATTTTTTTCACAAAAAAACTGATTAGAAAATTCAAAAAACTCATTTTCTCTTATTTGTACATCCCCAAAATGTAGAATTTTTAGCTGGAAGCTAAAAACTAATAAGAAAATTAAATCCATCCTTAAAGGGTTAAGGGTGGAGATGCCAAAGTGTCATCTAATTTTCGCAGGATATCTTTGCTTCCATCACTGGCCAAAATAATTGAAAGGCTTGTTAAGGCGCGTATGGTGGATTTCCTGGATAAACATAAAAGACTTACAAGCCTGCAGTTTGGCTTTCAGACGTCAAAAAATACCAACGACGCTGTGTTTTTATTTCTGGAGAAATTATATCTGAAGCTCAATGATGGAGAGATTGCTGCTGCAGTGTTCTGTGATCTCACAAAGGCTTTCGACTGTGTTGACCATGGAATACTGTTGCGCAAACTTGAAGTGTATGGGTTTCGCGGTAGGTGCTTGGAATGGATGGCATCATATCTGGCTAATAGTCGTCAGGCCGTTGTTTTTCGTGATGAAGCGTCGAGAGAACAGCGGGTTACTGCTGGAGTTGCTCAGGGATCGGTATCGGGTCCTCTGCTGTTTCTTCTTTATGTAAACGATCTGCCAAATATCGACATTTCTGGCAGTTTCACGATGTTTGCGGATAATACAACGATTTTGTGGTACAATCGTTGTTGTGGTTCCCTGGAGGCAGGCGTGAATGCGGACTTGCTCCACATAGGGGAATGGTGCGACGCCAATTGTCTTGCGCTCAACATCTCCAAAACGAATATTGTTTCATTTAAGTGTACGTTAAATAATGTTACAATTGGCTCTACCCCATTAAATAACATCTTTTCTGTCAGATTCCTTGATGTACACATTGATGGCATATTGAGATTCGACAAACATATCATGCAAATTTCAAATAAAATAGCCAAAGGATGCTTCGCTTTAAGGGAGGTTGCTCGAGAGCTGGACGAGGCCACTGCTAGAAGTGTATATTTCGCATTGGTCGAATCCCATTTGCGATATGGTATATGTTTTTGGGCAGCCTGTAGTGACTACCTTTTCAACTTACTTTTTGTATTACAGAAGAGGGCATTGCGTTATTTGTGTCATGCTAGGCCCCTTGAGTCATGCAGGCCATTGTTTGTGTTGCGGAGGATGCTTACTTTACCTTGTATTTTCGTTTTGGTGATGGTGTGTATGGTCCGGGAAAAGTATCAGGGCGAGATTAATTATATATCGGTTTACTCTACACGTAATACTCATGCGGCTTATTTGCCGATACCTTCCAGTACATTGTTTAAGAACTCATTTGTCTACAGAGGCAAGAGTGTAGTGCCTCACCTTCCACTGAATTTAAGAAAGTTTACTTGTGGAAAGAGGTTTCAAAGGGAGGTTAAAGGATTGCTAGTTGTGAAGGCTTATTCAATCGCCGAATTTTTGAATGACCGTTTGTCCTAAAATGGATGACTGTTTGTCTAGTTTAGTTGTTCATCCATGTTTGATTTATATGTATGTCTATACACGTGATTTTATCTATCTACAATTTTGCATGTCAATATATATAATTATATATTTTTGTTTTTTTTTTCTAATTGATTTTAATTGACATTTTCCTACGTAATTTAAGTTTTAATTGTTACGTTAAATGATAATTAGTTTTATTATTTATTAGGTTAGTTGCTTTGTCAATAAGGAATGTTTATAACTTGAAACAATAAAGCCAGTTTGAGTTTGGGTTTGAGTATTTGCACCTTGTGCTCTTCAGAGTACCTAATCGAATATAACATTCTTATGCATAATTATGTATTTTTATATGTGTTTAGTATTTTTGTAAATAAAACTAGTCCAAGTATTTTTTTTCTTCTGTAGTGTCATAATATTTACGTGCATAAAAATCCTATTAGCATTATGAGGTTAAGAAATTTTGAGAGGAACTGAAATACCTCTTATTGTCAGTTTCAAAGAATATGAGACTCATTCGGAGAAAGGAGAAATAATGTATAGTTAGTGAAGCTAGTTTCATGCAAACAATAATTTATTTAAACCAAAATAGGTAGTCGAAAAATAGTATATTATATACCGCGGGACTGAAGTAGTACTTTTAATCCCGAAGGTAAAGTTTATGTAATAATTTACCTGAGGGATTAAGACTACTACTTCAGTCGCAAGGTAGATACGAGATTTTTCGTACTTCCTAAATTGAAACGTATAAAAAAAGCACATAGAAACCTTTACAAAAATATAATTATTACAAATAAAGCGAGGCCAAAGTTTACAGAATTTATTTTTAATTCTGTAAACTTTGGCGAGGCGCACGCCAGGGCGGCCGCGTTTTTTTGAGAAGTCACTGCTTGACAAATTACCGTAGTAACGTTGCGTTGTGACAAGAATAATTTTGAGGCATTGTCATTACTAGTGTCAAAAGCTCAGTCAGTATTTGTAATTTAATCCTTCCGGGATTTCCGACAATATTTATTCCCGGAGGGACAAAAACTGACACTTTAGTCCCTGTCACAAGGTAGTGAAGTTATTATTTCAGTCCCGGAAGTACGAAAAGATTATTATATGTGGTAACCATGCATCTACCTGCAGTGGCATCACTAGGCACCCTAGTGCAGATATATCATATTTCTGCAGGCAGTTTTATCATCTACAGTCATGTTCAACGAGGAGTGGGACAGCAATTGAGATGTGTTTTAAATCAGGCTTTACCTATGACATTAAATTTTAAGTGACAATAACTATCAAAGTCAAAATAATATAGCAAAATACCAGTTGAACTTGGTCGAACGAGCACATGTTATCATTTTTAATAGAGATGGTCTGCCTTTTAGAGGTATTGCACATATAATGCACACAAATAAAAATACAATTCGGAAAATTAAGAATAGATGGGAAAGAGATAGAACACTGGTAAAAAAGAAGGTGTCAGGAAGAGCAAGTATTTCAACTGGGGAAGAAGATAATGCGCGTATTAAACATTGACAACAGAATCCATTTGAAACATCTCGAACTGCTATGGAGCAAACACGTTTTCCTGACTCAAGAATAAAAGCAGAAATAAGTGTCTCTTCACACATGCCGGATAAGATCATCCGACATTGGATATACGATCGCGTAACATTAAATAAAAGCTTCCACACGTTTGTCCGACAGTCGGAATCCGGAAACGTGCTGGATAAACATCGGACGAAACCTCACCATCGTCCGATGCCGGACGCCGGATAACCGGTGCTAGACGCATGGAATGGTACGAAAGCAAATTAGAGCTTACCCGATTTTTTCTCTCCGGCAGTCATCCGACAGAAGCGAAAGGGTTTACATGGTGTTACGAAAATGGCGGAAAAAAATTGAATTAGACTAACGAGCAGTTAATAAACCTGGTGGACGCTAGGCCGGTCTTGTGGGACAAGCCGCTAATTTGTTATGCAGCTCATCAAAGGAAGAAACTGACATAGGAAAATAATTATAAAACTTCTCCCTATTTTCTCGCAGGTCTTCAAACAATGTATAAAAAACTCCTAGCTGTTCTCTTTTTAAATTAATTGGATGCACCCAATAAATCCTTTGCCTTCTTTTTTTATGATGAAACCTGCGATATAGAATCGCTAGTGCAATTATGCGTTGTTGAGCCATGGTGGAGGGAACAAACGAAACTAAAACATTTTTCAATAATAAACAATATTCAAACCGGGTGCTAATCGGAGAGGTGAGTAAATTAGAAATAATAGGATATCGGACTCGTGTGAAACGGCGCTTAAAGTTTAGCTGCAAAAAAGATTAAATTAAATGATGAGCATATATAGACACGCAAAAATTCTTTTTTGATTAAACAATAGACTTCGGGAAAATTGGGACAAGGTAGTTTTTACCGATTAGGGTATATCGTCCGCGTAACAGTAGATTCAATGAACAATATATAAATCACTTTAGTAGTTCTGGATGCTTCTCTGTATATATAGAAAACCATGGGCAGGTTTGCAAAACACAATCCTTATCCCACACTTCATTGAACACGAATGTACTTGTACCTCTAAGGATACATGGTGAGTAGTTCCAAGATGCTCCATATGTTACTAGCTAGTAATTTATACTTCTTTTTAATACAGGCGTATGGACTTGCATTTATATAGATTGGGTATTGCAAAATAACTAGTATGTCTTCATTATTAAAACGTAGCGTTGTTGTCATTTATAGTTATAATTTTGACAATAAATAACTACGTTCTCTAAGTTACATATACGACATTGACATTAACAACTAACCTAAACTATTTCCGAAATGCAAAAATTTAAGAAATTGAAGTTAAAATATCCAATTTATCGCTTCAACCCATAAACAGTTTACTTTAGTATCATTAGCAATTCAAGAATTATTAGTGAGACGTTATCGGACTCGCCTTCAAATTGTCTATCAAAATAATGATTAAGAGCCAATGATACTTTTTATAAGTATCTAACTGAAAGTAATCCAATTATTTTATTAATTTGATTAGCTAAATTGATATTGATTGTTGAGATTATAATAATATGTAGATTGAATATCTGATTGATAAACATCATTAAAGTTATTATATTGCTTGGTGATTTTTAATAATACGTTCAGCGTTTATACAAATAGAATGGTAATTGCTACATCAACAAGGGTCTAATTCCATATTATCCTAATAACGTTATCACTTATATAGTATCATACGTATTTTAAGAAACTATAGTAAAATTTTAAAAATATGAAAATTAAAGTATTATATTCGCTTGCTTTTTGCAATATGAATCTTCTCAACTGTATCTAGAGCTATTGGTATATTGATATCCAAAAACAAGACCGCGAAATAAAAGCACTTTCTCTAGTATAAAATATAACTCAGTAAATTCTGGGTACAGCTTAAAATTTGGCCTGGACTCAACACCTATGCCAGTCAAAATCGGGATTTACATATGGAAAAATTGGAGCAGATCTAGTTAGGAAGGAGTTAATACTCGTTCAAGTGCAAAATATGCTAAAGAAACATTTTTTTTTTAATAAGGACATTGCGCTATTTACTTCCCGTATACGAATGATAAGGCATTATTTGGAAAAACCACCCTAGCAACATTAAACATTTTTTTAAATTAAAATTAGTGACATCATTATTAATTCAAGTATAAAAATCGGGGGTACTTGGAAATCAGACATTTGTTAAAGTGATAATATTTCCCAAACTACCCCAAGATAAAACAGATAATCAGTTATAGGCTGTCTCATTAGAATTTCATCCATAACTCCGCTAAGCTTACTGTGATCTTGAACGAAGGCGGCCGCGTCATAGGCATCATTTTAAGTGATGCCACGGGCGTACCATGTAAATTTAGCATTACTGATAAATGCTTTAAACAATAGGAGTTCCAAGCTATTATATTATTTGTTAAAATACGCGCTAAGATCGCAGTAAAACTAACAAAAGTATCTATTAGGTTAAACGCAGTAAACCCGCAAAATAAAACCGGGTTGCAGTTCAAAGCAACTGCTTTTCTAAATATAAGAGGTTGGTAGCAGTATTGCCAGAACTCAAAATGAACCGGCAAAAGGGTACTAAAAATTGCAAAAAGAAATCGCTCTATGCAAAGAAGAAATAGCACCTGCGTAGGGACTGCTGTATAAAATACAGAGCCTAAAAACGTTTATTTTTCCAAAAATACATTATAAAAATTTAATACAACATAAAGTAGACATTCATTTGACAAGAGCATAGAATAGGTTTTCGAATTTCTAAAATAGGTCACTCTTGACAAAAACTGTCTTAAGAAAATATTGGCATATTCAACGTAAGATAAACATGATTTACAGTCACCATCTTCACCAATTTCCACCTTGTCAATTGGCCATTGGCATCTTGCATATGGCTAAGATCCCAGAATTTTCTTATTTAAAGACGCTTATTTTTTTTATTAAACACTGCAGCTATTTTCCACATAGCCCATTTTAATATAAAAACGGAATATTCAGAAAATTATGGGATATTTAAGTACCACCCACCCCAAAAATCAATGTTGTATCTGTATACACTTTTTTATGGCAGTTGGACACACACTAAAGAGAGATCCTATGGCACTCAACGAGCGGAGCGCGATCGATCTCTGTTTAATGTGTGTGCCACTGCCATAAAAAGTGTATACAGATACAACATTGATTTTTGTGGTGGGTGGTACTTAAATATCCCATACTTTTCTGAATATTCCGTTCTTATAATTAAAATGGGCTATGTGGAAAATAGCTGCAGTGTTGACATTCTTCAGTTCATTTAATAAAAAAATGAGTGTCTTTAAATAAGAAAATTCTGTGATCTTAGCCATATGCACAGCTTATTCAATACCAGCTAGTCATCTCTCGTCGGCTTTCTTTGATCTCAGTGGGCCCAACGACGTTAGGTCGAGATTCGTGTAAAAACTGTGACTACAATAATTGTTTGAGCACTTTATTGCGGTACAGCGACTATATGCACGCATTATTTCCACTTCAAACGCACAGAACACGCTATGGCGACTAAATTTACTAAATACGCTCCTGTAAATCGCGAGAAATTTTCTGACAGTACCGACTTCAACTGATCCTCTGACTGCTGAGCCGTTAAATGACAAATGCGTGGCAGGCTATGCGCGAACCCCTCATTTCAAGCGGAGATAATTAGCTGGTATTGAATAAGCTGTGGCCATATGCAAGATGCCAATGGCCAATTGATATGCTGGAAATTAGAAATTAAAACAATGCCAACAATTTGTAACTCCGAGCTCAACAAAATAGAATGCTGGTAACTATAAGCGTTGCGTTTTCGCAACGATGATGGTAAAAAAATGGGTTTTAATCCGTTTTTTACCATCGTTGCGAAAACACAACGGTTATTTTGCAATGATTTTTTTTTTGGGTTCTTGTAACACAATTCCTTTAACGAAAAAATTGTCATGTCAGTAATCCGTCAGATTAGAAGAGAAAATAAACAAAGTGAATTTATACTATACCTGATTACTGATTACTAAAACACGCATGGCTTTTCGGTTAAGGTATGGTTCGAGTTCGAATTGTATATATAGATCTTGGGCCCTGTATTATAAAATAGGTCTTTAAGAGCTGTGTTGTGTCTTAATTTATGGTTGGGTTTGGTTATTTCATTAGGTAATTATTTAACTTTAAAAATCATTTGACATTTTGGCAGATCTGTCGTAGATTCGACTTAAGTACTTTAGACGGGTATCCCCCAAAAACTACGCTCCTGTAAGCTGCATCTCTTGAGTTGAGATTGAGGATTGGGATATTGGTAGAACAATGAGAGCTATATCTCTGTGGACTGCAGGAATAATTAAAGCAGAATAGGTGAGAGACAAAAGCCTGTCCGACTGGTGGCTCGCTTAACTATTTATATAATAAAATCTGCTGGCTATTGCAACTTTAAAGTTCATAATTGCCCGCGCTATTCGCTAGCCTTCTTTTTAATTTATCTTTAATATTTACATAATAATTTCTAAATGTAAGTTCAAACTTAGGGCAGGGTGATAACTAATTAGTAGTTTAAATTATTTTAGTATTTTGCAATATTATAAGTCTAAGAATAAACCTCCATAAAGGTTGTGTTAATTTTGAAAAGAGTTGTTACTTTGATTATGTTTTTGATAAAACAATTAACCCAAATCGGGTATATTTTTACATCGTTCGCAACTCGTTTTTCATCACTTAAATTTTAATAGGTGCGGCTATTTATATTTTTCTTTCGACAAGACAAACAAACCCAAAACAAAAATCGACAGAAAAAAATTAAAAAAAATTATTGGTCCGCCCAGAATGACTCTTGAAATTGGCCATTGCGAAAACGCAACATTGGTCGAAAGCATTGACTCTGCCGTCAAGCGAAGATTATTTTGTCAGTATTGTGGCTATATTTAAAATACACGTGCTGTTGCCGGCTATTTTCGTAATTCGTGTATACTTAACATTGATGTACATTGACTCATTGACATTGTCAGTATATGTTTGGTAGCTACGTTCGTGCCGGTAAAATAAACATGGCGATACGTTTTCTTACGCAAAAAGAACTGAAATCTGCCCTAGAAGAAGCAGCCTCGGAAGCAGCTAGTGAGATAGAAGGTGGCATAGATGAGTGAAATTATTCTATGGGAATATTCAATGTAGGCATCATTATTTTTATCGTTGTTTATATAAAATAGATGCGGTTTATATACCGCCTGATCCAGATGAGCTTATATGTGAAGAGGATATTGATGATATTATTGCACAGATTTGGAAAAAGTCGGAATATACCGAACGAGATCTCTGGAACCTTTGATCTCCTCTTTAACGACATGGATCCAGATAACAATTCCTCAGACGACGATGCCTTGACTGAGAAAAAGGAAAAATGGGATAGTACCGATAGGCAAAATGGACAAATACCGGTGGCTTACTGTGAAAGCGAAAATATGCGGCCGACTTTGGAGCTTTATTGTGTAATATTACAAATTTTATAGGAATAATGGTTTTGATGACATGCTTTAATTTTTGCCAGAACAGCATTGATATTGGTCAATTAATGAAGAAAATAGCTTTAATATAATAAAGAACTGCATGAGTAAAAGTACATTTTTGCAATAAAAAACGCAACGTTCATTCCATAACTTTGCTTTGGACAAACATGATAAGTTTGCCTAAATTCGACCATTGATTGATATTATAAACCAAAATCTTCAACTTGGAGTTTTACCTTTTCGTTTGTCAATGGATAAGCAGGATATGCCATATTATGGAAGACATTTATGTAAGATGTATATGTTCGGTTTGGATTTAGATTATGGTATTTATGTTCATCCACAGGATATATCTATCAATTTATTCTTTAGTGAAATAAAGAGAAATCCATTATGGGTATGGGTCGTTAAATTGTATTAGATTTATTTGCAGATGTCGAAAGTTCACAAAATCATCAAATTTTCTTCGATAATTACCAACCCAAATTAACTAAAACTCAAAACAAAATATATAAATTTTGCGACAAGACCAATAAGGAAATCAGAACTCATCACTATGGTCTAATGAAGTTAAAAGAAGTGTCAGAAAAAAGAGGGGTTACTTTGTTGTGGCATACCACCTAAAGACAGACATCTCTGGTAAGATCGAACGACAACTCGGTTGTGACGGTAATTAGCAACTATGATAATACCCAACCAATTTGTACTACAATAAAGTACATTCGCAAGGAAAAAATTGAAATTTTAATAAACCAGCCATATATAATAAAGTGCTATAACATAAATATGAGAGGAGTTGACCTACATGACAATGGAATTGCAAATTACCGAATAGTAATTTCAGGAAAAAAATGGGGGTGACCTCTTTTTATAAACTTAATTAAGAGTATGATAGTAAACAGAATATATACAATTTGACAAATGGGGAAAATATGCCATAGTTGGACTTTAAGTCGTATATTGCCGTACGCAAATTTGTAAGTAGAAGACACATTAGCACCTCGCCATAGAGCGCTAGTAATTTTAATGTAGCTGTTTTATAAGCATAAGGGATACTTTTGGTTGGTTTCTGTTGGTTGCGCCCACGGACCGAGTGAAAGCCCTGGAACGACGTGTTCAAATATTTAAAGACGAAACGTAACGGGAGGTTATGGCTAACATTTATATTACAGTCGCCCTATGACGAGGGGTTAACGCGTCGGCTATTTCGGAACATGCATGCCGTACGTATAACCAAACTAACCAGACGGATGAACTCAAATCGAAATAGACCCCAACATCTACTGTACCAAATGAGGTGGGTTTTGACCATATTGGACACGTCATAATTAAATCTGACGGTAATTCACGACGCAGATGTAAAGAAATATTGCATTGTTGCTATCTAGGCATCTGCTGCCTTGCATTTGCAATAATAAGTGCAATAAGTACAAACGAGCATTTTTATTACAGGCCGCGGGTAAGCGGTGTATGTGTTTGATTTTGACAAAATTAAGCCAAGCTCGAAAAATGACAATAGTCTGTTATTTCGGACTGATATTTTTTTGTACTATGCATGTAAGTTTCTGTAAAATTGATCAAGAACCATTATAAGAAGTAAGTTAAGGACTATATATTACGCTGAATACTGTAATTCATCCAGATTTAGAATCGTTAAGCAATTTATCAGTAAGTACCTACAATACAATGTGATACAATATGGTTGATTATTTTAGGACTACTCTTATTTTCTATCTGTTTGAGTAGAGGGTTTTATCTCTTTGCAGTCAAGTTTTAAAGTTTTTGGCTCGCCCTTATCAATATGTTGAGATCACTTGTATTGAGTCAAAAGAACTTTATTTCCTTCGTATAACCTCTTTCTCTAGACTCTTCCTATACCGAATTATTATTCATCGTTAAAGGTTAGAATCTCGGTCAGGGCTGAAAATCGATTTTTAATTAACAACTTTACATCACCTTTTGAATCCTAAGTAAATCTTGGGGACTAATATAACTACTAATTTTCTATAATATGTTTGACATCATTAGTGAATCCTAATAAAGACTATCACTCAGGAACCATATTTACGGAGTGAACGTATTAGCTATTCCGAGCTCCTGATGAAATTCAATGTTTATAAAACAAGATATTTGTTTGATATCAATAAAGCTAACGATTTCTAAGTAAATTATTTGTTTTTTGTTTAATTAGTAAATAATTCAATGAAGTTCGAAATATTTGCAAATCTGCCGAAATTGGCAAAATAATTATATCTGTTATATAAGTGTTGTAAAGTAGATTTAACTTTACCCAGAACTTGTTTTGGACGGCGATCATGATTTTTGCAAGTCTTGTTCAAAAGTTATTTCTTGCCCGAAAAAAATCCAAATAGACCAACGCATTAAGACGCCGTCTCACGTTGTATTATGTCTGGCGACTATCCTATAACTCTCAGCAGTCAGCTGTTTTCATGTACTTCGTGATGTAACAAATCGTTTGTATGCCTCTGATGGTCTAGAGGTTTGCATGGTTAGCCTTGACTTCGGCAACGCGAATTCAAACCCCATCGGTTTCTTTTTATTTTTTTAAGGTTATATTTCTAAACAGTTTTTTTCTTGATTTTGAGTATGTCTTGGGTTAGTTTGGGTTAGCACCTGGTTAGTTTCCTTTCCTTGAGCCCCCGTAGCGAGCGGAGCGAGCGCAGGGCCTGTAAAAAGTGAATTTAGGCATTGTGCTGAGAGTTATGGGAGAGTCTCCAGACGTAAGTCTCACTTTGCTAAGGTTAACAAGATGAAGCCCGGTAAAAGCAGTTTTTTGGAACTTTTAAAAACGGATACCATGGCCAGTCAGATTTTCTATGGATATTTTCTCTTCCAATAGGTAACCTCTCTGGAAGCAGAACTCTTCAAATTGTTTCCATATAGACCTTTTTGATTTTTTTGTATTTTTTTGGTTCGTCTATATTTCTCCCAATTTCCATCGCAGAAGCGTTCCCGAATTGCGTTCTCGTTTAAAACTCAAATTTAAAACTATGACAGAAAGTGACAATGACATGAATATTAATTATATAAAAGGGGTAATTATATTGATTCATGAAATTTTATGATAAAATATCTCTTACAATGAATATTTCCCTCATGTATAAAAAATCCCATTAGAGGAGTGCAATTATCGGAAAATTACAGCGAATATTTCCCTTATGTATAAAAAATCCCATTAGAGCAGTGCAATTCTCGGATAATTACAGCGATAATTGCACTGTAGAAACCGAAAGAACACAGCGATAATTGCATCGTACGTATCTATGGTAATTCCATTGTAAAGTTACGATGACAGCGACAATTTATAAATAACGTCAAAGTCAAGTGAATATATATTATTAAAAATGTCTCGTTTCGGATAAAAAAAATCGTATTTTTGCATCTCTTTACTTTGTTTAAAGTTACATGTACGTTTTTGTATTAAAAAAAGAATAAAAATGCATTTTTTAAACCATGTCATTATTCGGTAAATATTCACCCCAATTACACTCGTGCATAAAAATAACCAGTCTTAGAAAAACTGCATTCGGTCATTTTCATATTTTGGAAAAAGAGCCCTCCACTTTCGGTGTCGGGCTCTTTCTCCAAAATATGAAAATAAACTCATGCAGTTTTTAGACAACACGCTGTCATGCAAAATTATCGGTAATTTTGATGCACTTGTGCAATTACTTCCGAAAATTTCGCCAAATCTTGACTCATGCAAGTTAAACTGAAAAACCACTCGTGCACTTGTGCGTCTTTTCAACTTAACTTGCACTTGTATATTTATCGAAAATTATCGATAATTTACATTGCACTTGTTATATTACTACTGATAATTACCAAACATTTAATGATTTAATTTTACAAATGTCTGATGATTCACAGTGCATCCAAAAGTGTAAAGAAATATTCAAAATGTTAAAGTGGAACAACAGTTAATGTATAATATATATTAGTGTAACATGTATTTCTAGCAGACAAGGTTTTGCATCTATAAGAATCGTGTGTACAAGTCTACCAGAGTCGATGAATATGATAGAAATATGTGTTTAACATTGCAAACAAATACGAGGTGAGGTAGGAAAAAGAATAGTGACAAATTTAGTCAGTTTAATAGAGAAAAAAACACAGGTTTTAAGGTTTTAGGGCAGGTCGCGGTCGTAAACACAATGTCAGGGAAAACTGTAAATAATTTGGCTATTTTCCTATAACTTCAATAGATGTAAAGAGATCGTTTTCTTCGTAAAAACATATCTTTAGAAATAGACGCCACAATTCTTTAGTTCAACTCAATAACTAGTGCGTTTTATATATTTTTAAATTAATATTAATATAAGTGTGATATAAATTGATATAGGAAAATTGTATTGGTGATTTAATAAAATATATGTCGTAGCCACATTCTAAAACCCGCCGTTTTATAAAATGTCTAGACATTTTACAAAAGGCGGCCAGATTGTCAAACTCTCGTTTAACATTCAATATTTTCCTATCTGGCTAGTCGGATTGTAAAATGACTAGGCGTTTTATAAAACGACGGTCAACACGCGGCCAGATTATCAAATGTTTAAGATTAACTTCTGGTTGACATTATGGCGGGTGAGAGGTAGTCATTTTGTAAAATACAAGTTTTATTTAAAAGTTAGGGCAATCAAAATTTTTATTAATGTCTTTAAGTATGTTATATGGGTAAGCCTTGGGTTAGCACTTGGTTAGTTCTTGTTGATTGAGTCATGCAAAGCCATAATAATACTCGGATCGCAACTGAACAAGTTGCGATCCGTCAGCCGGGGTATTATTATGGCTTTGCATGGCCCTCCGCTCGCTTCGCTCGCTACGGAGGCTCAATCAACAAGAACTAACCAAGTGCTAACCAAAACTAACCCAAGGCTAACCCAAACTAACCCAAAATTAAGAAAAAAAAGTAAATAAAACCTGGAACTCAACTTGTGTTTTAGCCACTCGTGATAATCTTAACATTTAACAATCTGGACTCGTATTGAACGTCGTTTTACAAAATGCCTAGGCATTTGATAATCCGGCTAGCCAGACAGCAAAATAATGAAAGATAAACGAAAATTTGACAATTTGGCCGCTATTTATAAAACGCCTAGGCAATTTATAAAACGACGGGTTTTGTAATCTGGCTACGACATATATACAACTTTAGTGAAAATTTAATCAAAATTTGTTTGTTTTATTACCGCATAATTATTGCATATTTATGCATTTTTTTGCATATATCTTGCACACATTTTAAAAAAAATATGCATATATATGCCCATATTCTTAGGGTTTTTGATTGAACATAATCCGGTGTTCACTAATTATGCAGACGATGCTAGTCTCTTTTGTCAGGTTCTAATATGAAGCAAACTAATAATAATGGAGATTACGTGAAACTGTTCAATCAAAATTAATCAATGATAAATAAGGATAAGACGAACTTGATGTCTTCATGACGAGGCATAGTCAGCTTCAGTGTGTCAGTGTGTAGTAAATTGAGAAACTAAATTGTTGGGTGTAACGCCAATTCTTGGGTTGAAATTCATATTTGAGCTCACTATGTTTGAAACTGAGTGACATTGGATATTCTGGTAAATATATGAATATATTATGTACTGAAAAAATAACTTACTATGCCAATTTGCAACACGTTTTCCTATTAAAGTTAGCAAGCAAGTAAAGATTTTAATTAAAAACAAGCCTAATACCGGAGAGTCGTGTTTGCAATACCCGGCTCCGGGAGTGGAGTCATAGAGCGTCACCAGTTCTTACCAACTAAACTGGAAAATCTCCGCTGTACGGGGTTGTTAGGCATGCTTATCAAACAAAGAAACTCAATCTTAACTTAACAGGAAAACACAATCTAAATTTACGGATCAATTTATTAGCTTCCATGTTTTTTTTTCTCAACAGCAACAGTCTTACAGTGAAATTTTTGCAGTTTAAAGGCAAAGGAATGTCAAAATACTATTAAGTAAATAATAATGGTGGTATATGATGATTGCACGGAGACCAATTGTGTTGTTAACTTGGTACGGTATACCTTACACCTAAATGCTCTGAACACTACAATCCGAAGTGATCACTTTGATTTACCTAAGCTTATTACACATACGTATGGTATGCGTGCGCTAGTAGCTGCACCAATTATAAATGTAGCGATAATAATATGTATTGATAAAAGGCCACACTAGTTATACCTATCAAACGACCCGATAAATAAATGAATAAATAAGGAATAAAACTATTGAAAGCTATCTTAAAGCTTGGCTGACAAGACTAAATTCATATTTAAATATTAGAAACAATTAGTAATCGGC
>MU182074.1:489355-505514 GCA_016904865.1 Pissodes strobi
TGCAACTATGTAACTAATTTCTATCTTAAATAAATTTTGAAGTTACTTGGCAAGTATACTAATAACAAAAGAGCAAAACATTCTCCAGTGGCGTAACGTTTAAGAAAAAATCGAGAAAAAAAAAGAAAAATTAAAAGTTCATGTGCTTAACTCAAATTTCATATTTAGATTACTTTTTCAATTTGGAAGAACTTTTCCTTATAAGATTTTGCTGTATCTTTATAAATTAAGGTACTTTACTCTTGACGCGATTTCGGAAAAATGACATTTGCGCCCGCACTAAAAGCAGTACGAAAAATTTGAAATACTCATTTACTGTTTTAGGGCAAGCACCAACTTTTATCAAGAATAAAATTTTCTGAGAAACCAATAATAAAAAAGTTTCCCATATGTTGCATACTTTTTTGGACACACTGTATATATATATATATATATATATATAAGTAGAACCTAGACAACGATACCCCATTAGATCCGGTCCGTCAAGCTCAGTTGTGGAGGTAAGAAGTACCTCTGGTGGAGGCGCAGGGCATCTGTAGCAAATCCCAGGTAAATCGATGGTAAAACTTGCAGAGGACTCGATAGCCCGGGGATAAAATCGGCTGTGGTGTAACCCAGAGATAAAACCCTGTAATAACCCCAATACAAATAAGACGAAGCCCCTTATTTCAATGAAAAAAACTATAGCCCCCCTTGCATAAATATATTTTATTTATAAAACAAATCCCCCAAAAAATATCAATGGTTTTTCAATGACCATCAGCAAATAAAAGAAATAGAGAAGGTACAAACAACTTGAATATAAAATAAGAAATAGGTATGAATCACCCCTAAATAATATAAACTTCCCGATATGATCAAAACTTAATTCACATTAAAATAAAAATTCAGATATGATAAAAGGAAATAGATAAAATATCTCATGGAATGCAATGCAAATGGTGGTCAATGTAAAAAAAAAGGTTAACACAGTTAAGGCAATTAAATCGTTAATTTAGACAAAAAAAACTTTACCAATAATTAACTCGCTAGAGTCGGAGAGTGGCTAGAGAATCAACGGCCTCGATCTTGTACGATGAGCTCAGAAAGCCTCTAGAAATAATGGAAAATAGCCATTAGCATCATGGCGTTCAAGTGTTTCACAAGCAATAGGAAAAAATTAATTCTAGAAAAGCTTACCTGCTGTAGTATTTAAATCCCGATAAATCGGTCGTGTCAAAACACAAACTAGGAATTCAACCCAATATCCCCTAGAAGGGTAGTATAAAATGCAATACTAAAAGCTGAGTCACTATGACTGCACTAAAGCAAAAACCTTCTTCTACGAAGGGTATTTCTAGAAAAATACTGCATCCGTTTCAGTCAATTTGCCTTTCCACTAACCCAAACTAATCCAAACTAACCCAATCTAACCTAAACTTACCAAAACCACCAAATATGGCTAAAACGTATCGAAACAGATTAAAAATATTATAGTAAGTTAAAAATAACCCAAATTAACCGAATTTTGGCAACTAACCAAAATTAACCAAACACATCAAAATTGATTATAACATCTCGGAGAGTTGATTGAATGACTAACCAAAAGTAACCAAAAACACCAAAACGGACTAAAATGTAACGAAGTAGGTTACGCAGATTAAAGTAAGTTAAAACTATCTAAATCGAACCGAATTTTGTCGACTAACGAAAACTAACCAAAAACATTATATTTGACTATAACGTATCGGAGCCGGTTCAGATGAATACTTTGGTTTCTTGACAGTGAGTTTCCAAGGTCGCGTCACGACACGGAAAATTTTAGTGAACGTCACGACACGGTTTATGCATAACTGATTATAACGTATCGGAACCCGCTCAACTAAGTAAAATAAATTGAGAATAAGTGCAAATAACCGAAAGTTGATTGGACGACTAGCCAAATCTATTAAAATTGATTAGAACGTATCAGAACCAGTTCATATGACTAAAATAAGTTGAAACTAAGTGAAACTAACCGAAAGTTGATGAGACGACTAACCAAAACTAACCAGATCTATTAAAACTCAATATAACGTATCGGAACCGGCTCAAGTTAGTAAAATAACGAGACTAAGTGAAAATAACCGAAAGTTGATTAGACAACTAACTAAATTTATTAAACTTGATTATAACGTATCGGAACTGACTCAAATGACCAAAATAGGTTGAGACTAAGTAAAACTAACCACAGATCTAGGAAGGGGAAACTAACCGCAAGTTGATTAGATGACTAACTAAAATTAACCAAATCAATTAAAATTGATTATAGCGTATCAGAACCAGCTCAAATAAGTGAAATAAGGTGAGACTAAGTGAAACTAACCGGAAGTTGATTAGACGACTAACCCAATTTATTAAACTTAATTATAACGTGTTGGAACCGACTCAAATGAATAAAATAAGTTGAGACTAAGTGAAACTAATCAAAAGTTAATTAGACGACTAACCAAAACTAACCAAATCTATTAAAATTGATTATAACGTATCAGAACCAGCTCAAATAAGTTGAGACTAAGTGAAACTAACCGAAAGTTGATTTGACGACTAACCAGAACTAACCAACTCTATTAAAATTGATTATAAAGTATCGGAACCGACTCAAATAACTAAAATAAGTTGAGACTAAGTGAAGCTAAACAAAAGTTGATTAGACGACTAACCAAAACTAACCAAATCTATTAAAACTGATTAAAACGTATCGGAGCCGACACAAATAAGTAAAATAAGTTGGGACTAAGTGAAACTAACTGGAAGTTGATTCGACGATTATCCAAATCCAATATTAACCAAATTTAATAAAATTGGTTTTAACGTATCGCAACTAACTCAAATGACTAAAATAAGTTGACGCTAAGTAAAACTACCAGAAAGTTGATTCGACGATTAACCAAGACTAACCAAATCTTTTAAAATTAATTATAACGTATCGTAACCGGTTCAAATAAGTAAAATAAATTGATATTAAGTGAATCTAACCGAAAATTGGTTAGCCCACTAACCAAAACTAACCAAATCTATTAAAATTGATTATAACGTTTTGGAACCAGCTCAAATAAGTAAAATAATTTGATACTAAGTGTAACTAACCGAAAGTTTATTCGACGATTAACCAAAAATAACCAAATCTATTAAAGTTGATTATATCCTATCGTAACCGGTTCTAGTGACTAAAATAAGTTGATATTAAGTGAAACTAACCTAAATTTGAATTGACGACTAACCAAAACTAACCCCATCTATTAAAAAGATTTATAACGTATCCGAAACGGTTCAAATGACTAAAGTAAGTTGAAATTGAGTGAAACTAACCGAAACTTGATTGGACGACTAACCAAATTTAACCAAATCTATTAAAATTAATTATAACGCGTCGGAACCGATTCAGATGACTAACATAAATTGACACTAAGTGAAACTAACCGAAAGGTGATTGAACGATTAACCAAACCTAAACAAATATATTAAAATTGATTATAGTGAATCGGAACCGGCTTAGATAAGTAAAATAACTTGAGACTAAGTGAAACTAACCGAAAGGTGATTGGACTAACCAAATCTATTGAAATTGATTACAACATATTGGAACCGACTCAAATAAGAAAAATAACTTGAGACTAAGTGAAATAAACCGGAAGTTGATTAGACGACTAACCAAAAGAAACCAAGTTTATTAAACTTGCTTAAAACGTATCGGAACTGACTCATATGACTCAATGACGAAAATAATCTGAGACTAAGTGAAACTAACCGCAAGTTGATTAGGCGACTCACCAAATTTATTAAAATTGATTATAACGTATCGGAACCGACTCAAATGACTAAAATAAGTTGAGACCAAGTGAAACTAACCGGAAGTTGATAAGACGACTAACCAAATTTAGTAAACTTAATTATAACGTATCGGAAACGACTCAAATGACTAAAATAAGTTGAACCTAAGTGAAGCTAACCGAAAGTCGGTTAGACGATAAACCGAAACTAACCAAATCTATTAAAATTGATTGTAACGTATCGTAACCAGATCAAATAAGTAAAATAAATTGAGACTAAGTGAAACTAAGCGATAGTTGATTAGACGGCTAACGAAAACTAACCAAATCTCTTAAAATTGATTATAACGTATCCTAACCGACTCAAATAACTAAATAAAATTGAGACTAAGTGAAACTAACCAAAACTGATTAGATGATAAATGAAAACTAACCAAATCTATTAAAATTGATTATGACATAACGGAACCAGCTGTAAAATAATTTGAGACTAAGTGGAACTAACCGAAAGTTGATTAAACGACTAACCAAATCTATTAAAATTGATTATTACGTAACGGAACCGGCTCATATAAGTAAAAAAAGTTGAGACTAAGTGAAACTAACCGAAAATTGATTAGACGACTAACCAAAACCTACCAAATCTATTAAAATTGATTATAACGTATTGGAACCAACTCAAATGACTAAAATAAGTTAATACTAAGTGAAACTAACCGCGTTCGATCGGGGATTGAGAGACGAATCGAATGCAGTTTTTACAACCACCACTATTGTTATAATTTGTAAAAACGATCGAAACTTGAAGTAATATGCATTTATGTGGTATATTTTGGTAAACTAAACTTACGTAATCTGCTAAAAGTCATTTTTTACATTAGATTGTGTTAAGGGTGGGTGAGGGTGACTTTTAGTTTCTCACGACAGACTAGTCGTGTCTCATGTCGTTAGATCGAGGAATGTCAGACGAATCGAATGCAAATGGTCTTTTGCTATTTCAACCACACATAACGTTATGAATTATAAAAAAGAACGAAACTTCAAGTAATATGCATTCATTTGGTATAATTTGGTAAAGCAAAAGATTACTTACGTAATCTAACCTGATCTCACCCAAACTTCTATTAACTATTATATTTCCACACAATTATGAGTTTTCTCAGATCTCAAATTTAGTAAGCATTGCAATCTGCTTCGGCATTTTCAATGTCTTCCCCGGTTGCATCTTTGTGAAGGACTGTGAATTTTTGAATTTGTTTTTTAGCCGAGAAGAATTCTAGACATAGTTCGCATACACCTATACCGCTCGATGCTGTAACTGTATACAGAGGTTAACATTGTAAGAAAAGTATACATTTTACATGTTCGCCAGGCTGTATAATAACATACCTTTAAAATAATTAAAAAAAAATAAAAACCTATCAATAATAGTAGAACCATATTCAATAAGTCATTATTTAGATCGTAGCTGGTTAATCTAATTAAATATTAAAATATATTTTAGGACGTTATTTCTTTATGTTATTTCATGTTTTATGTATTTTTGTACTAAGTATGATTCGTGACAAAGAAGTTCAAAGTAAATTAAAGGAAATGATAAACATGCCTTTAAAATAAACAAGGATCATTCAAGCCCCCCTCATAAAACCATTGCCATATTTTAAGAGGATGCTAAATTAACAGATATCATGTGAAGATCGTTATTTTCACGAGACGGTTGAAGAGCACTGGCAGCTCAAAATTTTACTTAACATAAACCATAAAATACTAATTGGTAAATACCTCATTCGATTATTTAAAGTATTTTTAATACCCATTTTGAATAATTCCATTCTTATTTATCAATCATTAACCAGGTGGAATAAGATATTGCGAAAAAAAGTTATAGTCGATTACTAATTAGATGTTATGTGAATAGTTCCATTAAATAGCACAAAAAAATAAATTATCAAAATGCGATATTCCGATTAATCAAAAAAACTTATGCTAAAGGTAGTAAGTTATTTTCAAAATGATTTAGGATCTCGATTTAAGGCAATTCAAAAAGCGTCCGAAGCTCCAACTGTTCCACAAAACATATTATACAGCCTAGAAGATTAAAACAGAGAGAATATGCCTGGAAACGTTTCCCGGAGCGAATTAAGAAGAATACTCTGCATAAGGCAAGTAATTTACAAAATGTATGCCCGATAAATAGTAGATACAGGGACCTGATTAAGAACATCTACGAAAAAGAAACAGTTACAATAAGAATACACGAGGATACCCAACCAATCCCAATAAAGAGAGGCATACGCTGGCGCTAGAAGGCGTGTTCAAACAACTTGAATGGTCAAATAGAGGTATCAACATCAATGGTGAAAGGCTAAATCACCTGAGGTTTGCTGATGATGTGGTGATATTTGCAGACAACAAGGAAGACCTTTGCAGAATGTTAGAGGAATTAGAAGAGATATCAAAAAATGTGGGATTAAAGATGAACATGCAGAAAACTAGAATCATGAGCCCAGAAAAAGAGACGATCATAAGTATAGACAACAATCAATTGAAAAACGTCAAGGAGTACATATACCTTGGACAACAAATACAATCAGGAAAAGGAAATAAAGATGTCGAAATAGAACGAAGAAGGCGTCTAAGCTGGGCAGCTTTCGGCAAACTCTCAGGGATACTAAAAAATAAAAAGATCCCTCAACGAATGCGCACAAAAGTGTTCGACCAGTATATATCGTCAGTATTAACATATGGAGCGCAGACGTGGACCCTTACAAAACAGACAATACAAAAACTAAAAACAACACAAAGAGGTATGGAAAGGACAATGATGGGTATTTCTTTAACAGATAGGAAGACAAACGAATACATAAAACAACATACACAGGTCAATGATGTAATAGAAAGAGTAACCCAGATGAAATGGGACTTTGCGGGACATGTAGCAAAGAGAGACGACGAACACCACCAAATAATACAATGGAGACCATGGCTGGGAGGAAGGTCAAGAGGTAGACTGAATACAAGATGGTACGATGAGATCAAGCGAACTGCAGGACTAAAATGGATGGAAACAGCTAAAAATCGCGAGAGATGGAAGTCGTTAAGGGAGACCTATGTTCAAGTATGGACGCAAGAAGGTTGAAAAAACATTCCCGAAAGGAACATATTACTTTAGAAACTATTTACCAGCTATTTGTTGAAAAACCACCAGAAATTGAGATCTCAAACAATTCTTTATATTTGGGAATTAAGAAAATGGGCTTAGCTTCAAAATGCAAGGTGGAAGAAAACATTTATTGACGAAATGCCTGGAATCAGATTGAAGAGAATTTTATTTTAAGATAAATATCAAATTGCTAAAAAAGAAAACATATATAAATCGGTTTTTCTGGATGACACATGAGATTTTGGCTAAGGCGAGCATAACAGTATGTGGCAAGATGGTAGTAAATACAGTAATAAAAAAAAACTGAAAATGGGATAATTTACGTTATTGTTCAGCCTGGAAATAAAAACTGGTTTGTGACAAATGCAACCCTAAATTTTAAATGCAATAAAAAATCAGGTGATGATCACGATAATATGAAAACCTTAAATTTTGAGAAATTGTTTGAAGATCAACTTATTTCAAACTTATAAGAACCATCCTTAACTATACTGGATAACTCGACTTATAGTCTAGAAGAAGAAATTCCGAGAAAAACCCGGTGCAGAAAACTTCTTTTAGAATGGCTTAGAAAGGAGAGTGTATACCTTTTTGAAATAATCTGTTAAAAGATGCTGTTTGGAATTTGTTGTAAAAGCAAACAGGGCCGGAAAAACTGTATCATTTGGAAAAATACGCTGCGGAGCATGGTCATTGTGTGCCTAGGTTACCACATTATCATTGTCATTTTAATGTCATCAAAGTGGTGTGGTCAAAGATTAAAAAACATTTTGACGGAGCTATGGTTAAAACCAGAGTGGCCCTACTGAAACTTTAAATGTATTGGATAACGCAGTAGAAAATGTATCGCAAGAGCACTGGCAAAATTACATAAACCAGAGAAAATTATTTCTGAGGCATGGGAGGTAGAAAATAAATTGGAATTATTAAACATCGAACCGATGGAATGAGTTCAACGATCTTTTTCAGAAAGAGGAAGTATTGATCAAGAAGATATTTAGATATTAAATTTTTAATATCTTTTATTCCATTTAATCAAACCGTTATTAAATACTGTTGCTTTTTACAATAATTATGAATGTTTTGTTTCAGTTAATTACAAGGCCATTGCTAATTTACCATTTTATAGATATTTTATGTTTTTACTCACAATCTTGCTTTGGATAGAATCACATCTTATAACTACATATTTTTAAAAATGTAGAAATTCCATCTTAATTTTAGTTTTGCTCCTAGAAATAGTTGTGGACATACATATTCCACCTAAATTCGAAATTCACATTAAGCACTTAAGTTTTTTTTAGGAAACGTTATATAGTTTAAGTTTAATAAAAGGATGTTTCTGAAAAGATGGCAGGGTGCTCATTAGATTAAATAACTTCGGTGGATTATGTGGAATTATGTTTTATAAAATATAATGTGCTTAGTTATATACCATTATCACATAACACCATATAATGACAAGTGTTCAAGAAGCCGCATACGGTAATTCACTAAAACGACTGGTACTTCCAAATAGGTATTAAAAATACTATAAATTTGATGTGGAAAGAGATAATTTTCAAGAAATTGGAATCAATCCAAAATCCTAGACTAGAAAATGACTCATAGAGAGTCGAAAACCTGTAAATTTATTATTGTTTTCGAGTTCTAAACATACTTAATTTAAAGCTAAATAAATTAGTTTTTGACTTTGAGTGGCAAAACGTGCCAATATTACAAGTAATTAAAATTATTATTTTGAATTATGTGTATTGAATAAACTAAATAATTAATATTTTAATTTTTAGTTAATACCAATACCAAAATTTTGTTCTACGAAAGCCAAACCTTAGATTAAAGATTTTTTTTCTAAGATCCAAACTATCTCCAACCGAATTTGCGTTGTTTAGTGAATTTGTATACTTAACACATATGTATATGTGATATCGGTAGTAATTTTGAAAAAATTAAACTAATTCATAATTTTTCTTCCAGGCTGTGGCATATTTATATAAATTATCGTATAGTGTCCATTTAGAAAGCATTTGTTTAATATGCCGGTTGCAGGAACAAAAATTAAAAAATTAAGTTTAAACTTACTCATTTGTAAAACTTTTTGAAGTGTATTTTAATGAGATAAACGCAACGCCCTTTTTAAAATAGATCACTCTATATTTTATTCTAAACATTAGATATTGTCCAACATTATTAATCTGCAAATAATTATAATTATAAAGGGTGCTGCTTTTCTTGCTACAATTAGACTTCAGAAAATATGCATGGACTAACCCAAAGCAAAGAAAATTCTTTGTGTAACACTATAATATTCTTTGCCCAAAGTAACCCAAACTTATGTTCGTTTTGCACAGATATATTTTAGTCTCTTAACGCAATATTAACCAAATTAACTGAACTATTAAAAAACATTGATTATGTTAGCAAATTAAAATTTGAGGTAGCAAAAAAAATACCTAATGACCCAAATTAATTTTGTACTCACCTTTCTCCACAAAGAAAAACTGTAAAATGACACAGGCACTGAACATGTAAGAAACTCACCCTCGAAATTTTTATTGGCGTTTTCAAATCGGTACCACCATGCATGCGAAATCCCCACGGTACGCCACCTTCCAAAGTCACTTCTCTCTGTGTCATAGCCTACTTTTCGCGACTTTCCGCCTATTTTCGCTGATTTTTCACGGCGTCCTTTGTTTCTGGAAAGCCGCCAACTGGAATAGAGGTTTAGTATATGAGTAAATGTTATTTTAATTGTCATTGGTAAAAGTCAATTCTATACGTTTCCAATGTTCATTTTTGCTAAAATAATATTTGAAAAATAATTTCTAAAACGAAATAAAATGTATCATATTTTCGCAGAATTATCAGAAAGGACGAGGTATCGCATACCTAAGAAACAACTAATTTTAGTATATCGAATATTACTACTCATAAAGCTATAAATTAATGTATTTAACGTTAACAATAGAGCGAGTTAATAAATAATATTTTGGGCCTTCAGATTAAGTTAGCTTTAACAAATTCCTAAAAATGCTCTGTTAAATCATTTTACTCCAAAAGAGCTTTTGAGGTTTAAAACGACATTAGAACATTAAAAAAGTTTTTAAAAATCAGATATATTTACTACATAAATCTAGGCATGTTGTATGAGTAAATTTTAACTTAGTTAAGGCAAAGAGAAAGTTTATTGCTTTTATTTTATCATAAGATGCGTTTTTGGTAAAACCCTATAAGGGTATATATCCTATATCAGTTCATCGTAATATCAATTCTTCTAAATATGGACTTGCCTCATGGAAATAGACTTTTAGAAATCTTGACAATTTTAAAAGACAGAAATATTAAAAAATGGGATTTTTTTAATGTTGTGCTATAGTTTAGCATTCTTCTTCTAATGACGGTCCTTCCGAAGGTTGGCGATCCGCATGGCAAACGTAGTCTTGGAATTTATGTAGACAAGTTCTGGCGCATTCCCACCTCCCTTTAAGCCTGCACCCTGCGTCTATTATGAGTCTGAGCAAATCATCTTTCACCTCTCAGCACATAACCCAAATACTGTCTTTAATAGTGTTCAGTAATTCTTTTTGTTTGTGCATGCGTTGGAGTACTTCGTTGTTAATAATCCTCTGTACCCATGAAATCCGCAGCATCCGCCGGTATATGAAGATTTGGAAAGCTTTTATTTTGTTTTCTGCTTGTAAACATAGCGTCCAACTTTCACAACTATAAAGCAGAACTGGGAAGACATAACACCCAATCTTCCGGATTCTAAGCTACAGAGTAAGACCTGATCTTGTAAACAATGACATGAAGGTTTTCCTCGTTGTTCCTTGAGAGTATTTCTCGTTTTTTTTTGGGTCTCATTGCCTGTTGATGTTAGCTCCTAGATATAAATTGCTAAATACCACATATTAATGTCACTTGTTTTGCTGTTACTTTAACACGTTAGTGCGCATTTATCGGTGTGTTTGAAAAAATCAGTACTTTGGTTTTGGAGACGTTAAGATATAAACCGAATATTTCGCTATACTGAACTACACGATCCAGTAGGTTTTATATTTCATCAGTTGCTCTTATAGCGGTGTCGTCAGCGCATTTCATGTTGCTTATTAGAGTTTCGTTGATCTTAATTCTACCTTAAACTACATCCAATGCCTCATTAAATATAGCTTAATGGTATAGATTAAATAGTAGTGGGGATAAGGCGACATTTTTTTTTATAGACAACTTTCGTTTAATACCAATATAAAGTTCAGATGTTATGCGTAAAGCCTGCTCGTCGACTTCGGTGCTTTTAAAAGATTGATCATCTTTTGGTATTTAAAGGTTAATACTCATGCATCCGATATCCGACAATACGATGATCGACAGTACCCTTTTTGGTTAAAATATTTCCCTTCCTATTGGTTGAGTTGCTAAGATTTTTGTATGCGAATTTTACAGAAAATCTAACACTTCGCGTTCTCATTTATAAACTAACCTAAAATAATAATTCTGAATGGAACATAGGGATAACACCGAATAGTTTCATACTCAGTTACCGAAATTTTCTTGATGTATGTGCAAACCTCTCGTCAGCAAAAATGGATTCACGTACAGATTTGGGCTGCCCTGAGCCCCAAAATATTAAGTAGATTTTGGAAAAGCCCGCTCAAATATTACAGATATTTTTCTTGATCCATTATAGTCTCATTTCCTTTAATAAATTTAGGTGCTTTGTTGTGCTCGTTTCTTATAGAAATTCCAAACTCAAAATCTTGTACTTAGTTTTTCGTGTCTTTCTTGATAGATTTGTTAATACTAGCAGACCTAGCCTAGATACAAATAGCACATTATTTGCCTTTGAAGACTTCGTGTTGAGAAGTGAAGCAAATAAATACAAAATGAGGTGATGATATCGGACAAAAGTTAAAACAAACTAAACTCCATCCGACGACGGATGATTTGAAAAATATTCGGATAAGTTGGCGTCAAAACATTCTGTCCAATAGGAGCTCCATCGGGTCATCATATCGTCGGATATCGGATGCATGAGAATCTAGCTTTACGCACCTAAGTTGGGGTGTGGAACCTTGGGTAAAATGCACTAAAACGGAGTTTTATCCACAATACCGAAACAGAATTATTGCACTCGACACGCGTTTCGCTAACCATGTTAGCATCATCAGGAGATGATTAAGTTTTAATCAAGTTAATGTTAGCATCATCAGGAGATGATTAAGTTTTAGTCATCTCCGGATGATGCTAATATGGTTAGCGAAACGCGTGTCGAGTGCAATAATTCTGTTTCGGTATTGTGGATAAAACTCCGTTTTAGTAGCTTTACGCAATCAAACGCTTTTCGATAATCGATGAAATTGGCAGGCACATTTACGTTCATGTCACTACATCTTTGTATCAGTCCACTTAAAGAGAAGAGAGCTTAACGTGTATTCAATTCATTTCGAAATCCAAACTGAGTGTTATCAAATTGGTGACATTTTCCGTAGGTCCTCTTTAGTTGTGTTGGACATAAAACTATCATTCGATAGTAATCGCATTATGATGAGTTAGATTTTTGATCAGTGTAGGGATTGTCTGTTAAATATTGATTCAACCTTTTACCCTCTTTCTCTGTGGTTAGTTTAAATATTTTCATAATACCTCTCTGAAAACTATAATTTTCGACGTCTCTGTAGAGCAAAGAAAGTAAGTCTTTTCGGTCGGGCACGGGAAAAATTTTCCCGGTCCCTAATTAGGGAGCGGGAAGAGTTTTCCCGCTCCCTGATTTTAAGTGCTAAATTTGCAGTTATTTAGTCGCAGAATAAGCATAAAGTATAATAAATTGGGTTAAAATTATACAGCGATTATTTAGCGTCAATAGTTTAATTTTGAGTAAAATTATTTTATTTATTCTGACCTTACTTGTCACAAATACTTCAAAATTAGCTGCATATTCAATTACAACAAAGCATACAAACACATTTCCATAGCAATGCTTGATGAATATTAGATAAATACCTGTCTTGCTTGTCTTGCAAGTTTGACGTTTACTTTCATTTGAATACAAAATGTATTATGACATGATTTTGGATACGTAAAATTATAATAATTTTATGTTTATGTCTTGATTTCAGAGAGGTATCATGAAAAATATCGTTCATTACACGTCCAGAAACAGCTTTTCCTGTGCTTGCACGACTTCCGAAACTGTCATGCGCGCACCGGAAAAGCCTTGTTTCCGGACTGGTAATGAAATATACTATTCTGCGTACATTTCATCAGGGTCGTAGCTTTTATCCTATTCTGTGCTCTTTTTCAGTGGCGGCTCGTCGTATAAAGCAATTGAGCTTGGGCCCCACATGTAAAAATATAAACAAAAATTGTCTAATTTCCAATCATAAAAGTATAAAAATGTAATCAAACTTTAATATATTATCATTTAAATGCTCAAATCGTTGCTCGATCGCATAACAGGGCTGTAGTAAGCTAAGAAATGATTGCTTCATCGGCGCCATATATTGCTTGTATAGTACTACGGTCCCCGCCCGTTCAGTTGCACAAGACGGGGCTTAAACTCATCGAATTTTAGTAGTCGTATGAGACGCACACATTTGTGCTTGTATGGGTATTATTTTTAGCAGTAGCTTGCATGTTACCTTTGTTTTTGAAAAAGGACTTTATATTTAAATTTTTCATTTTTAAAAACAGAAAAAACAAGCTAGAAATGATTGATAAATAAATAATTTCACTGTGTATTATAAAATTTAAGACCCAACAATTAAAATAAAGAAAAGGTAGGTGCTACAATCCCTTGTTTCATAGTTTTAGGGGTAAATGCCTATTTAAAACTTGGCAACGTTATATTGTCAACTTCCTCAACTCATCCCTTTTCTCTTTTCTTCTTAAAGGGTCAAGTGTCATGTCAGGTCATCAGATGCTTATTCCTAATTAAAATTAGATCGCGTCGATCACGACCGTTACGATTGAATTGGCTCGTGCCTGTCAGTGGGTGGTTGGCTTGTTTTTGTTTGTGATTTTAGATTTTCGAGGCGGATTTCCGGTTTAAAAACTAATGAAGAATACTGTTATTTTGTATGGTTGTGTTGTTAAAAAGGAGGTAAGATAAGACAAGGGCTCTTACAAGAAGGTAAGCTGATTTGTGCTTTATTTTAGTAATGCAGTATTACCATATCCGAGGCCATATCTATTACCAAGGTTTCATTTGCATTTGCCTCCGGCGGTCTTTTGCCTCACCTAACGGTAAAGCCACGAGCCGCCACTGCCGTTATTACTTGAACAACTTCATATCTGATTATTTCTGGACCTCTTTTATTTATTTTGTGGTCTATCGGTGGTGGTGAGCGAGGTCTGGTATCGTCGACAAGTGTTTTAACATATTGCTGCCATCCAATAAGCGTGGCTTCTACGGGTAGAATTAATTATTATTGTTCCTTATATAAGATTGGCTTTCTATATCGACCTATCACTTTCTTAATTTTCTACGCATGTTAAAGATGTCATATATTTTTTTAAAGTTGTTCTATATCCAGATATTTTGCGAGATCCACTTTTTACCTCTCTATATTTCTTCAGTCTTCTACCCAAGATTTTATGTGTCATCTATTCTTGCTTCTTGCCGCTTACTGTGAATCGGACGTCTTAGTTCTTGATATTGATTGATATATTTTCATTATCTTTATCTTTACTGCGTTTCAAATTGTTTCGATATCCTCTCCCTGTGCAGATTTCTCTGTGGTTTCCAATTCTTTTCCAATTTTGGACCTTATCTCTTTCTTTTCGTTATGATTTCTCAGATATGATATGTCTATTTTTTGAAATTTTGTCTCTTTTTACTCTCAGAAATCGCTCCGAGTTTCAAGTCTATTATAACAGGATTAATATCTGTTTCAGGGTAGGTTTTTACATGTTTTATTTACCGCTTGTATTTCATGATCAGTAAAATACAATTAATCTTGACCTTTTATCTGCAGACGACCTCAAGATATAGTCTTCTGGGGCGTTATTTGAAAAAGACGTTAGCGACTAGGAGATAATTTTCTACCCAGATCTGCACCAATCTGTCATTTCTTGTGCCAAGTTTAGTATTTGATCTATTGAATAAAACTTTTTTGGAATCAACTAAAATCGATACTTTCATTGGTGTCAATATGAATGAAGTGAGATGCCTCTTTTTTTAACAACTAAGCTTAAGACCATAAAGGGACGAATATTTATAGATCCTTAGAATTAAACTCCCTTATCAGAGCTCTGAGAACGTGATATTGCACGGAGCAAATAGAATATAAAGTGTTCTCTAAAAGTTGCATTGAAACTAAATCATTTAAACAGTATCCTAAGAATAAAAAAATGGTTTTTAACGTGTGTTTCTTCATAGTTGCGGGAATTTTTCTGCGTATTTTTGTATATTATAACAAACAAAGGTTAATAGATTATTGTGTCTAAACAATATTGTTTAAACATAACTTTTATGTCGTTCGTGCCTATTCTGCAAAAAGCTAATTGTCCCTCACATAAACGCCTTTGAATAAACACGTTTAACGTCTATCTCTATGTGGTAGACAATGACTCATTCCTGATACTGAGCTTGATCCTAATGCCAAAATCTGGTTGCGATAATTATGTAGACGATACTTTAATAATCTGGAATGGAACTGATAGGCAGTTAGACTCCTTTCTCAGTCATCTTAATTCAGTAAATAATTCCAATAAATTCACCATCGAGAAGGAGGAGAACAAACTGTTGTATACCGTTTCTAGATGTTCTTGCCAGCCGAAACAATGAATTAACTAATACTGCTGTACAGGGTGGCCAACTAAGCGAGGTAAGTGGCCGTAAAGTATTAGTCGCACAACTTCAAAAAAAAAAATCTTTTTAACAGAAGTGGCCATAAGAAACAGCTGCAAATTATTTTTAAGTTTCTAAAGTGAACACCAGAGGGCGTAACGACTATGCCAAGTGAAAAATGTATTATTTTCTTCGAAATTCACCTCATGATGATATTGTGAAAGTTATTGCTCCTCATTCCTTATGATATTTGGGTTCATTCTTCTTTTGCAATTTTTGCTTTTTCTCTTAAAATAAAGTGGTGGGGAAAGTTCAAACTTCTCTTCACTTAAATGGTAATAATTCAATGTTGGCTTTATCCAATTTAATCAATAATAATAATAATAATAATAATAATAATAATAATAATAATAATAA